>CAUYON010149996.1:0-11593 GCA_963573935.1 Arctocebus calabarensis
ATGGAGTTAAGAAAGTTATACTTCATTGGAATCAGAAAAAACCTCGAATAGCTAATACATTACTCAGAAATAAGAACAAATCAGGAGACAGCACATTACCAGACTTCAGGGTATACTATAAATCTATAGTGATCAAAACAGCATGGTACTGGCATAAAAACAGATTTATGGAACAGAATAGAGAACCAAGAGATGAACCCTTCTACTTATCGCCATTTGATCTTCGTCAAGCCTATCAAAAATATTCAGTGGGGGAAAAACTCCCTATTTAACAAATGGTGCTGGCTGAACTGGATGGCAAGCTATAGAAGAGTGAAACCCAACCCCCACCTTTCACCATTAACAAAAATTGATCTCACTGGACAAAAGATTTAAATTTAAGACATGAAACTATAAAAATACTAGAAGAGAGTGCAAGAAAAACACTTGAGGAAATCGGCCTGGGAGAATATTTTATGAGGAGGACCCCACCACCACCTTGGGCAATTGAAGCAACACTAAAAATATATTACTGGGATCTTATCAAACTAAAAAGCTTTTGCATAGCCAAGAGCACAGTAAGTAAAGCAAACAGACAACCTTCAGAATGGGAGAAGATTTTTGCAGGTTATGCTTCCAACAAAGGTCTGATAACTAGTATCTACAGAGAACTCAAAGTAATCAATAAGAAAAGAATAAATAACCCTATTTCTATGTGGGCAAGAGACTTGAACAGAAACTTCTCTGATGAAGAAGACACATGGCCTACAAACACATGAAAAAAATGCTCATCATCCTTAATCATCAGAGAAATGCAAATCAAAACTACTCTGAGATGCCATCTAACGCCACTAAGATTAGCCCACATCACAAAAATCCCAAAACTACAGATGTTGGCAAGGATGCAGAGAGAAGGGAACACTTTTACACTACTGGTGGGAATGCAAGCTAATACAACCTTTTTAGAAAGAAGTTTGGAGAACACTCAAGGAACTAAAAGTAGACCTACCATTCGATCCTGCAATTCCTCTACTAGGTATACACCCAGATGATCAAAAATTATTTTACAACAAAGACATTTGCACTAGAATATTTATTGCAGCCCAATTCATAATAGCCAAGACATGGAAGCAGCCCAAGTGCCCATCAACCCATGAATGGATTAACAAATTGTGGTATATGTACACCATGGAATACCATGTAGCCATAAAAAAGAAGGAGACTTCACATCTTTTATGTTTACCTGGATGGAGCTGGAACATATTCTTCTTAGTAAAGTATCTCAAGAACAGAAAAAAATAGTATCCAATGTACTCAATACTACTATGAAATCAATATATAACCACCTACACACTCGTATGAATGGCAAAACATAACTATAGTCCAGAAAGTAGAAGGGGAGAGGAAAGACAAGGGACGGGAGGGGGGATATGGGAGGAGGGGGGTATTCAGGAGGACCTCACCTAATGTGCATGATTCAAATTTCAAAACTATTAAGAAATGAGTATAATTGTAATGTGTTACTTAGTTCAATGTAAGCGTTTCACATTGTATATTGAAGCAGAACCCTGATCCCTATAAATGCATCAATGTACAAAGTGATGATTTAATACATTAACAGTTAAAAAAATAAATAAAATAAAGGTTAATCCCTAAAAAAAAAGAAAGTTATACTTCAAAAAAGACACCCCCTCTCCCTACATCAAACCCAAAGGGAACTTTGGTATAATAAGGACTGAAAAACATCAGTGCACTGGATGTGGCAAATAAGAAGCCATTCTTAACCTTAGCAATAGCTCTCTAAGTCAAGTGACAATGATGACAGAAAACAGAGAACTGAATTAACTGCAGGAGGAAGCAGAGTGGATGATTCTATATTAAATTAGAATAAGAGGACAGAATCTCACTGAGAAGCAGGGGAAGTTTTTCTTTTGGAGGGTATAGAAGACCTGGCATAAGCTTCAGGCTGAGAAGTCAGAGTAAAAGATGCAAAAGGGCTGATGAAAGGAGACAAAGGAGATTTCAGACTGAAAGACAAAGGATAGGCACAGATATCTCTGAGTTTGTACTCAGAGAGAGGAAACAGTTGAGAAAATTATACCTGAAGGTTTTCCCTTTCTCAGTGAAGTAGGTTCACTAAAATTCAAGGAGATGAATATGAGAAATAAAAATAAAATCCTAATTCCCCTAATAGACTTATGGACCCTCTCTTAGCCAAGGGGACCCTAGAGAAACCTTAACACTGAAATCATAACCCTGACAGGCCAGATGTGCCTCATTATACCCTTCCCTTGTTAACTGCCATTAGGCTTTCTTCCCTAAGGACTAAGGAGAAAACAGCCCTTTGCAAAGACCTGCTCCACCCCTGATTTGAATCAAGCTGCTTCTCCTTTTGTGGTTTCAACACTACAACTGACTGGACTTCCTTCTGGAGAAGGGGCCAAGGATCACAGAGTGGTTCTGGCCAGTCTATAGAAAATGCACTCCAAGAGTTTTCCTGTCCTGTGTTTACTTTTTGATATCAGAAGGCCAAAGCTCTACTGTTGGATCATGCTAATGCTGCCATTTTTTGTACATGCAACCTATGAAGAGGCATGAAGGTCAACTGCACATGCAGAATTCTCCTTTCATAAATATTCATGACTCCTTCTATAGTCTGTTAAATATGTACATCTGGCCATTACACTCAGCATAAATTCCTGTATAAGGCTATACCTGTCAGCCTGTCAGAATGGCCACCCCACAGGCTACAAGCTTTATTTCTCATATAAATAAATAAAGCTTTCCTTTCCAAAGTTACGACCATCATTATTCTTCAGCTGACACAGTAAATAACAGGCTTGAGTAACAGTGGAAGAGGCTTGGAATAGTCTTAGATAAAAATGAAAAGAAAAGCTGACCAATGTCATGTAAAGAGAAAAGGGCCGTACAGAAAACCAACTGAGGTCAAAGATACTTATCGAGACCATGATATGTATTGGGCACTCTTTCTTTTTCTTTTTTTTTTTTTTGGCCGGGGCTGGGTTTGAACCCACCACCTCTGGCATATGGGGCCGGCGCCCTATGCCTCTGAGCCACAGGCACCACCCTGGGCACTCTTTCAACAGTAAGAATATAGTAGCCTGGTAAGCAAATAAGGCAAAAGTCTTCTGTGCTTACAAAGCTTATTATATAGCATCAGAAGGTAGACAATACACAACAAATGGTAAAAATACGTTCCATCATCAGACAGTGGATAAGTGCTATAAAGAAAAATAAACCAAGAAAAGACAGAGAACACTGACAGTGGGTTAAGTATTAATAGTTTTAAATAAGGTGATCAGGAAGGCTTCTCTAAGGTTAATGAATATGCAGCAGTGCCAAATCTGTGTGGTTACATGCTTCCTGGAAAAGCATTCAGTTACCCTGATGCTGGAATGGAAAAAGTGGATTTTCCAGGGATGGGATTCTGTCAAATGAGTTGGCCTCAAATTCAGGGGTTCAAGCAAACTACCTGCCTCAACTTCCCGAGTAGCTGGAACTAAAGAGGCCCACCACAATGCCTGGCTAATTTTTCTACTGTTAGTAGAGATGGGGTCTCATTCTTGCTCAGGTTGGTCTTGAACTCCAAAACGCAAGTAATCCTCCTGTCTCAGTCTCCCAGAGTGCTAGCATTATAGGTGTGAGCTACCATGCCTGGCAGAAACTGGGTGTTTTGTTATCACTCACTGACTGATGGATCCAGACAGTCTGAGAGAATGGGAGCAGTGCTAGTACAGAATAAGACCACCAGCCTGAGCAAGAGCGAGACCCCATCTGTACTAAAAATAGAAAAACCAGCCAAGCATTGTGGTGGGCACCTGTAGACCCAGCTACTCAGGAGGCTGAGGAAGAAGGATCACTTGAACACAAGAGTTTGAGGTTGATGGGAGCTACAAAGCCATGGCATTCTACCCAGGGTGACAGAGTGAGACTGTCTCTCAAACAAAATAAACAAAACAACAACAACAAAAAACCCCAACAGAATGAAATAAAATAACCATAGACACTTATTTTGGGGTGATCCTCTCCATTCCAATCAAGATTTCATCTCCACCATGCTAATAAAACTGCTCTTATCAATATCAATAACCTTCACATCGTCAAATCAAATAGCTAATATGCAATTGTCATCTTTCTGGACCTATTAGTAGCACAACTGATCACTCCTCCATCCCTGAATCTTTTATTTGGCATTTAGAACATGATTCACTGGCTCGGCGCCTATGGCTCAACGGGCTAAAGCACCAGCCACGTACACCTGAGCTGGAGGGTTCGAATCCAGCCCGGGCCCGCCAAACAACGACAGCTGCAACCAAAAAATGGCCAGGCGTTGTGGCGGGCGCCTGTAGTCCCAGCTACTTGGGAGGTGAAGGCAAGAGACTCGCTTGAGCCCAGGAATTGGAGGCTGCTGTGAGCTGTAATGTCACAGCACTCTATCCTGGGTGACAGCTAGAGGCTCTGTCTCAAAAAACAAAACAAAAGAACATGATTCACTTCCTAGCTCTATTACTACACATTCTCCATCTCTTCGGCTGGATCCCATCTTCCAATTTTGAAACACTAGGGCATAATGGTAATGTTCAGTCCTTAAACTTTTCTTCTCTAACTACATTCACACCTTAGAAGTTCTCTAGTTCCTTAAATATACTCTCTATGCACTGACAATTACCAAATTTAAATCTCTAGTCCAGTTCTCTTCCCTTATGCCATTATTTTATATCAACTCTCCACTTAACATGTTTATTTGGAGGTCAAATTTGAGGTAACTCAAAATTTTTTTTGGTAGAGACAGAGTCTCACTTTGTCGCCCTTGTTGAGTACTGTGGTGTCACATAGCTAACAGCAACCTCCAACTCCAGGGCTTAGGTGATTCTCTTGCCTTAGCCTCCCGAGTAGCTGGGACTACAGGTGCTCGCCACAACGCCTGGCTATTTTTTGTTGCAGTTTGGCTGGGGCTGGGTTTGAACCTGCCACCCTTGGTATATGGGGCTGGCACCCTACCCACTGAGCCACAGGCGTCGCCCAAGGTAACGCAAATTTAACTAAGTTTTTTAAACTTCCTTGAACAAGAGGTAAATAAAAGGAAAAACAACATTTTCTACAGAAAAGAAAAAAAAACAAACTAAGAACTATTCCAAATGAGAGATTAAGCAGACATGACTAAATGTAATGTATCCTGGATTTAATCCTAGAACACAGAAAGGACATTAATAGAAAAATGGGTGAAATCCAAAGTCTGCAGTTTAGTTAATACTACTGCACCAATATTGCTTTCTCTGTTTTGACAAAGGTACTCTGGTTATATAATATGTTAACATTAAAGGAAGCCAGATAGGTGAAAGATACATGAGAATTCTTTGTATGACCTTCGCAACTTTCCTATAAACCTAAAATAATTCTGAACTAGCAAGTTTTTTAGAAAAACATTTTTCCTCACTTTTATCAGTTTAGTAAATGCCAATTCCATTTTTCTAAATTACTCAGGCACAAAATCTTTGCTCTCATCATTGACTCATTCTCTTATATCCAATTCTAACCTATCAGCCTGGTCAACATAGTGAAACCCCCATCTCAACAAAAAATTTTTAAAAATTTTTGGGTGTGGTGGCATATACCTATAATCCAGCTACTCTGGAGCCTGAGGCAGGACGATCGCTTGAGTTCAAGGTTGGAGTGAGCTATGGTCACAGCACTGTACTCCAGCCTGGGTGACAGTGACCCAGTCTCTTAAAAATACACACACACATTTTAATGATATATGTATGTATATGTGTGTGTGTGTATGTATATATAAAATCATACCAGCCCTTTCGCCAAAACCTTCCAGAAGCTTCTCATCTTCTTACTCAAAACTAAATAAACCTTAGCACCTCGTGTTATCCAGCACTTGCTATCTCTTGGACACCCCCCCCTGCCCTCCTCTTCATTGCCTACAATGCCCCACACTCATCTTAATTTGTTCCCCCTTCTCCCTGGAATACTCTTCTCCAGAAAGTCAAATAGCACACTTCTACACCTATTCTTTTCTCTGTTCAATCAAATGCCTCCTCATCAAAGAGCTCAACCTATCTAAAATAGCACCCGCCACTCTGTCCCTTAACCTACATTATATTTCTTTTTAGCCCTTATCATCACCTGACATATTAAATATTTAAGTGCTTTCTGCCTGTCTTCTATATCAGAATGTAAAATCTCTGTACCTAGAACAGTGCTTGCCACATAGCAACTTAGCAATAAATGTGAACGAAGTGTTCTCAAGACTGTGAATAATGCAAGGATGTAAGGTGCAGAGAGATATGTCAGGCAGAATTCCAAGATGGTCTCCCAGACTTCCATCTCCCTGGTGTGCACACCCTGTATGATCTCTTTCCCTTGAGTATGGGTGGGCCTGATGTAATTAGACAAGATCTTTTAAAAGCAACTTCAAGAAAGAAATCAGACAGGCAAGTGCTTTCCTATAGGGCCCAAAGCAACAAACTACCATGTTGTGGAGAGGGCCAGATAGCAGGAAGCTGTGGGTACCGACTAGGAGCCAAGAGTGATTCCTCTGGCTAACAGCCAGTAAGAAAACAGGCACCTCAGTCCTATACCTGTAAGGAACTAAATCCCACTAACAAGTGAGCATGAAAGAGGACCCTGAGCTTCAGATGAGATTACATCCCTAGCCACATTTCAGCACTGTGAGACCCTGAGCACTGTAAGATACAGTTTAACCTATAAAGCCACCACTTGCCCAGGTCCTGTTTTTACACTGGCTTGTAGTTCTTCTAGTTGCTTGCTTCACCAGGCAGTCCTTCTTGGAAACTCAACTTGTATGTGAAGCAAAGCATGCTATTATACTAGGGTTGTTTTTGAATCCTTACGGCTGGTTAATAATTTCCTATTGCCTTATAATTATTTACCACAAATGTAGTGGTTTAAGATAACACTAGTTTAAGCTTATTCTTTTAGTGGATTCACTAGTCCCAGCTACTTGGGAAGCTGAGGCAAGAGAATTGCTTAAGCCCAGGAGTTTGAGGTTTCTGTGAGCTGTGACGCCACATCACTCTACTGAGGACGACACAGCGAGACTGTCTCAAAAAAAAAAAAAAAAAAAAAGGCTCGGCGCCCGTGGCTCAAGTGGCGAAGGCGCCAGCCACATACACCTGAGCTGGTGGGTTCGAATCCAGCCCGGGCCTACCAAACAACAACAGCTACAACCAAAACATGGCCAGGCATTGTGGCAGGAGCCTGTAGTCCCAGCTACTTGGGAGGCAAAGGCAGGAGAATCACTTGAGCCTAGGAACTGGAGGTTGCTGTGAGCTGTGATGCCACAGCACTCTATCCAGGGTTACAGCTTGAGGCTCTGTCTCAAAAAAAAAAAAAAAAAAAAAGAAAGAAAGAAAGAAAAATAAAACAAAGATACATACAGTGTCTGATTTTTTTGAGACACAGTCTATACTTTGTCGTGGCATCATAGCTCACAACAACCTCAAACTCTTGGGCTCATGTCGCCCTGGATAGTGTGCTGTGGTGTCACAGCTCACAGGAACCTAAAACTCTTGGGCTTAAGCGATTCTCTTGCCTCAGCCTCCCAAGTAGATACGACTACAGGTGCCCACCACAACACCCACTATTTTTTTAGAGACGAGGTCTTGTTCTGGCTTAGGCTGGTCTTGAACCTGTGAGTTCAGGCAATCCACCAGCCTCGGCTTCCCAGAGTGCTAGGATTACAGGTGGGAGCCACCATGCATGGCCACAGTCTGATTTTAAGGAGCTTACAGACTAGTGGAGGGCACTGACACATAAATAAATTATAGTTTCTAGGAGTGAATTCTGTAATAGAAGCAAGTATATGTAAGAGAAAGACACACAAGTTCTGACAATTAAGTTCGTGAACTTGCCACTATGTGTTTACGTTGGCAGCATTGGATAAACAACTCAGTAAGGTATCCTAACCGTGGTATATCACAGTTGTGTTAGTGTTGACAAATGGCAGTGTCTTGATGAATGACCTTCATTATTTTTGTTGTGTGTTTTCATGGGCTATGGTAAGAATCTCAGAGCTTAAATTAGAGCAATAAACAAACATTTGTAAATTTCTTGTTAAACATGGCAAGAGTGGACGTGAAGTCAAGGACAAGTTACTCCAAGTCAATGGGGATAATACCATTAAGAAAATGGCAGTGTATGTATGAATTAAACATTTTTCTGAGGGGAAAGAAAATGTCCCTGATGAAGAGAGGTCAGGGCAGCCAGTAACTAGCAGAACTGATGAAAACATTGCAAAAATTTGTTAATTTGTGTGTCAATGAATATCATCTGCTGAGTGTGAGAAGCACAGCAGACTAAGTAAACATTGATAAACAGGAAAATCTTTTTTTTTTTTTTTGAGACAGAGTCTCAAGCTGTCACCCTGGATAGAGTGCTGTAACATCACAGCTCACAGCACCCTCTAATTCCTGGGCTCAAGCGAGTCTTTTGCCTCCGCCTCCCAAGTAGCTAGGACTGCAGGTGCCCGCCACAATGCCTGGCCATTTTTTGGTTGCAGCCGTCGTTGTTTGGTGGGCCTGGGCTGGATTGGAACCCGCCAGCTCAGGTGTACATGGCTGGTGCCTTAGCCCGCTGAGCCACAGGCGCCAAGCCAATAAACAGGAAAATCTTAACTGAAAATCTTGGCCAACAATTCATGCCTCTTGCATCATAACAATGCACCAGATCACATGGCCCTGTCTAGGAGGGAATTTTTAGCTAGGAAACAAATAACTGTATTGGAACCCTCTCTCTAGTCACCTAACCTAGCCCTTCATGATTTTTTTCTTTACTCCAAGATAAAGGAAATATTGAAAGGAAGTCATTTTGATGACATTCAGGACATCAAGGATAATATGGTAACAGCTTTAATGGCCATCCCAGAAAAAGAGTTCCAAAATAGCTTTTAAGGGTTGACTAGGCACTGGCATGGGTGCACAGCTTCCCAAGAGGAGTACTTCAAAGGTAACCATAGTGATACTCAGCAATGAGGTATGTAGCACCTTTTCTAGGATAAGTCTGCAAATGAGTCTTAACTGTCAGAACTTGTATATACAAGGGGTGGGATTAATGCAATCTACAGAGGTGAGAAGTTTCCTGAACATGTGACTAAAGTAGTTTTGGAAAAATTAGTAAGAATTCACCAGTGAGCTGAGTGACAAATTCTGGACAGAAGGAGCTGCATGCAACAGCACGAAAAGACAAAACAGGGATTGGCTCGGTGCCTGTGGCTCAAGCAGATAAGGTACCAATCACGTACACCTGAGCTGGCGGGTTCAAATCCAGCCTGGGCCTGCCAAACAATAACAGCTGCAACCAAAAAATGGCCGGGTGTTGTGGTGCCTGTAGTCCCAGCTGCTTGGGAAGCAAAGGCAGGAGACTGGCTTGAGACCAGGAACTGGAGGTTGCTGTGAGCTGTGATGCTACAGCACTCTATCCAGGGTGACAGCTTAAGGCTCTGTCTCAAAAAAAAAAAAGCAAAACGGGGAAAAGAAATGTGAATACTGAGGCACCAGCAGCAGATGGGACTGCTGAGTAAGGCAGAAGTCAGAGTGTATAGGTGATGAGAACCAACAGAATTAAGCAGGAGAGTGAGGAGAGTGACACAGTTCAATGTTTTAGAAAGACCACTCTCTAATCCTGGTATAAGAGATGAACTAAAAGAAAGAAATTAAGAGATGGTGGGAACAGTTAGGGCTCTGTGACTCAGCTGACAGGATGAGGCACATGAGACGACAGAGGATGAAACCAACCGAAGCAGTAGGGATGTCACGATCCCCTACTTACACTTTCACAAATCAAAAAAATCTTATAATCAGACATCTACATCACCCACGTTTGCATTTAAACAAAAAAACTCACAAAAATCCTTATTTGTATTTGCTTACGATATGTACAAAACTAACTGATTACTTACTGGAGAGAAGAGTAACAGGCAGGTAGCAGAACCCAGACAAATGGTGAATAAAGGTGGAAAGGAACATTTCACCATGTACCTTTTTATACTTTCCAGTTTCTAAATTGCATGTTATTTATTTAAAAATTAAAATAAAAAAGACTAAAATAATTATACCCAACCACGTAGGTTTACCTGTGTGCGTTTCCACATTTTTTAGCACATGGTTCTGTTTGCCTCGGGGGGAAGGAGATACTAATTGAGGATCCTGCCTCCGTACAGTGCATTTCTCTTGGTCAACCCTTCTGGAAGACTTGATGACTGTCAAGTTCCCACTGTCACAGGCAGATTTTATTAGTCTTTCATTGAGATTATCCTTTGGAATGGGGGCCACGTTGTTTCTGGGTCCTACATTTGTATGCCGTTGGCCCTCCTGTTTTGATAGGTTCCTCCCTGGTCGTGGCCTGGCCCCCTCCACTTCCCAGGGAGGTCTTTTCTGTGGGTATCTTCTCTGATCATTTCGTCTGGGTCCATATCCATCCAATACTCCTTTTCTAACAGATGCATCTAAAGAGTCAAGGTGGAAACCCCCTACAACTTTGGTATTTTCAAGTCCAGCATCCTCCAGTTTGGGAGTCATTCTGTTACCCCAGTCACATTTGAGTTTCCCCTTGACTTTTGGTCCCTTACTATGGCTATATACAAATTGTGTTGCTTTTTTGGGTTTTGCCCCCCTGGGATCTGCGCCAGTAGCTTCCTTCTCATTGTCAGACGGGCTGTGCTCTCTGGGGTTTGTTCCACTCTCTGATCTGGTCACGCTTTCTAAGCCAGCTATATCTGAGATCTGGTCAGTGAGACCTTGTGCTTTTTTGACTCTGATAGGGTGCTTCTCACTCCTCAATTTCTGCCAAGGTTGACTCTGAAGGCCATGGCTTTTGGGTAATTTATTAGAAGCAGAGGAATGGAAAGAAATCTGTTGACTCTTAAGTTTGCTTCCTGAAGAATGATAGCTGTGCTGATGAACAGCAGAGATGTCATCATAAGGCAACTGCCTGGAAAGGTGACAGGGAGGTGGCGAACTGTAATTTCTTCTACTGATCCTATTAGAGTCTAGTCTCCTTCGAGTCTCACAGGTTAGACCACAATTTTTTCTCTCCTGAGGAATGAACTCAGCAGCATCCGTATTGAATCTGAAAGTACCTAGGACATAAGAAATAGACATGTCAGTAAAGAAATTAATCTTTGGTTGGGTGTAGTGGCTCATGCCTGTAATCCTAGCACTCTGGGAGGCCGAGGTGGGTAGACTGCCTAAGCTCAGGAGTTCAAGACCAACCTGAGCAAAAGCAAGACCCTATCTCTAAAAATAGCTGGGCATTGTGGCAGGTACTTATAGTCCCAGCTACTAAGGAGGCCGAGGCATGAGAAACATTGAGCTCAAGAGTTTGAGGTTGCTGTGAGAGCTGTGACATCACATCACTCGACCAAGGGTGACAAAGTGAGCCTCTTGTCTCAAGAAAAGGATGGAAGGGCTCAGTGCCTGTGGCTCAACGGGCTAAGGCACCAGCCAGGTACACCTGAGCTGGTGGGTTCGAATCCAGCCTGGGCCCGCCAAACAACAATGACGGCTGCAACCCAAAAATGGCAGGGCGTTGTGGCTGGTGCCTGTAATCCCAGCTACTTGGGAGG
>CAUYON010150000.1:0-52751 GCA_963573935.1 Arctocebus calabarensis
AAACGTCAATGTTTAAACTGATATTTGGGAGAGAAATTTCTAATAAAAGCCCCCAGTTCATTGCTGCCATTGTCTTTTTAATGTAGTAACTGCTGGATTTGGAGCATGACAACTTCTCTAAGTTGGCATTCCCAGAATTCCCTTCCCTGCATAGTTTCTGATCAGTGTGGGCCACAAGAGACATCATTTAGGGTGAGACCAGGAAGGTGGAAGGGAAGCAGCAGAGAGACCGTTGTTAGGCTTGGAAAGTGTGTGCGGGGTACATGGTTGCGACTCAGCCATCTGCACACTTTCTCGGGGCAACAGCTGCACCTGCCACTTCTGGTTCCTACAGATTCCCCCTTCAACTTCTCTGGGTCTGTTTAATTCTGTGATGAAGGGCACCACTTTCTCCTGCAGCTCACTGGACTGGGTCATCACAGATGCTTGGAAATGGTGAGAGCCCGAGAGACTTCCATTCTGTCACTTGAGCTATTCCAGCCTGTCCTTGCTGACTTCCACCTATGCCTCCTTCCTTGTGACCACCCTGCTGACCTGATGATCTAGCATCAGCTTCAAAGACACAGCCCCACACAGACTAGTAAACCAGCTCCCACAAGTGCAAAGGCCAGAAGCTGAAGATAAATCCCTCTAGTCGAGTCTCCCTCCGATCAAACCTTCATATGACAATTGGAGCCTGAATCTATCTCATTTCATGTACTTTTAACTATAAGAACCCAAACCTATTTTTATTACTCCATTGTTTTCAAACATCTAAATTAAGTATCTTTAATCACGTAAGGCATACCTCCACATCACAGTTGGAACTCTGTTTAAAGAGTCAGAAAAGAAAAAACACCTTCAAGATGAATGGCAGGTCTGTCCAGAGAGGAGCAAGGAAGCTTAGGAGGGAGGGAAGCCCTCTGCCTCTGACCCTGTCTTTTCAGGTCTCACAAATCACTTGGTGTTTCTTCCTCAGATCTGCCCCTGAGGCCCTGGACTTGGCTGTGGCCTTGAGGGCAGGAACACCTCCGAGTTGGCCGCTGGGGAACACGGACTGTCTAGTGGAAAATCCTGATGCCAACTTGAACTTTGTATTGCAAGCGTCTGGCTAGACTGGAGGGATGCGCCTGCACCACTGGAAGTTGTGTGTCTCACTGGACAATGCCAGAAGGTGCAATCTCATGTTTACAGCCTTTTCCAGACTCCCAGAAGATGAGTGGCTTCATTTTTACAACCACAAATGGTATGTTCCGAAGCTCGTGTGCGTGTGTATACACAGATGCATTAAAAGGACTGAAGTGAATGTGACTCACAAAAGATGAAAGAACAACAAAGCAAATCCATGATTGAATTTCCACTGGTCTAAAGGAAAATGTAATAATTAATAAATACTTCTCCACATATACCAAGAAAGAAATAGCAATTGGCAGGTGGAGGTTGATGAAAGTTCATTTATCCAAAGGAGGAAAAAAAAAAAAAGGACATTTCACAAAACTGTAAACATTCACAAAATCCTCTATTTTATAAAAGTGGAAACAGTAGACTCACCTGTTTATCCCAGGGGCCAGCAAGCTGTGACCCTTGGCTGACTGTCTAATTTTGTAAATAAAGTTTTATTGGAACACAATCATGCTCATTCTTTTACTTAGTATGTGTGGCTGGTTTCATGTTCATTAGTTAGAAAAGAGACCTATGGCAAAGCCTAAAGTATTTATTATGTGGTCCTTTTATAAAAGTTGCTGATTTCTGGTTTATTCTATAACTTTTATGGCCACTGAGGTGTGTCCCAATACCTTCCTTTTGCTTTCATGTGTTCCATAAATAAACTAAGCCCTTCATACCATCAAGAGCAGAAAATTTAATACTTCCTCTTGGGCCCTCTGACTTCCCCATCACTCCCATTGTCCAAGAACCCTGGGAGTCACTTGCTCCAAGGCGGGGGTGGGGGCCAGTCCTCTTTCCAAACAGAACCCTGCGCTCCAGCTATCAGCCCCCACTGCCACCAGGGGTCACTGCTGAGCAAAGGCTGTTTTTGTAGTTATGATCAGCCATTGTTCCCAGCAAAACTGTGCCAGGCTGCTGGGGCCAGAGGGGCTCCATCTTCTCCACTTGCCCTGTTAGAAGCAGCCCTCCGCGAGCCTCACTGGGGCCCAACCTTTGGCCAGGTGCACCCACCAGCCTGATGGCTTCCCATGGGGGTTTCTGGTCCTCAGCCAGTGGCTGTCAGGTGGGAGGACAGGTTTTCCTGACTTCAAGCCGTGCATAGCACTGGTTGTATATCTCAGTTCCTTCCTTCCTCAGAGATCCAGCTCCCCCCACCCCACCCTCAGTTACCAGGTCTTTATGGTGAGAGGCTTGCCTTGGTCAGGTGACAGAAGTTTTTACATCCACCCTCCTACAGTGGGTATCTATGTGTCCCCTGTTTGTGTCAACTAAAAGGGAACTATTCTTTCCTGAACAAAGAAGGCTTATTGCAAGTGACTGGAGGAAAGGTGGGGGCAGGTGCATGAACCTCATTATCACTCCAGGAAGTGATAACCTTGAGCCCACTCAGCTAAGCTTTTGTCCACACCTCGCCCTTCTTCCCTGTTGGTGCAGGAGGCTTCTGAGATGGCCCTGTGAATTCCACTTCCTGGCATTCCTGGCCTTGAGTAACCCTTGCCCTGGAGTAACTTCCATCAAACCAACAGAATGCCCCAGTGTTGAGAGCATGCCACAGCTGGGATTACCTCATACATTACAAAAGATGTGGACTTCTGTCTGGCTGGCAGACACTCTCCCTTGATGACTGGGAGAAAGCAGCTTGCCAGGTTGAGAGGCTCATGTGGCCATCCGCTAACTCATGCTGGGACCTGCCCTGTGGGAAGCAGCGAGGCAAGGCACAGAGAGAGTGCTGTGATCAATAGCCAGGGAGGAGCTGAAGCCCTTGGTCAAACCATCCAGGAGGAGCTGAATCCTGAATCCTGCCAACAACACATGAGTGAGCTTAGAAGTGGATCCATTCCCAGTTAAGCCTTCAGATGAGACCCTAACCCTGGTCAATATCTTGATCACATTGTAAGGGATGAAGCAAAGGGTCTAACTGAGTGGAACCTGGATTCTAGACACACAGAACTGAGGGGGATTTAACTCTGTTGTTTCCAAGCCACTAAGTTTACGATCATGTCACGCTCTGATAAGTTTTATACCTGTTTGCAGACCACACAGCACCAAACACGTGAAAAACTGTCAGGTTTTACAACTGCACCTATGTTTTAAAAGTCTGCATTTTGTAGTAGAGAGTGGCGGGTAAATAAAAAACACAAATCAGAAGAATAAAAAGTACAACCTAAATAGTTGATCATTTGGAATAGCCTGATTGTGAAAATGCAAGGAGGGTAACAAATGGCTAACTCTTCGCCCGGGTCCAGACATTGCTGGCTTCCGATCTGAGAGGTGAAACAAGCACAGAAGTCTCAGAGCTGATGGAGGGCACCTGCCCCCTGCTGCCCGGCACTCCCAGCTCTGGCTTTCAGCAGATGTTCCTGTAAATCCCACTGCCATCTTGCCTGACCCAGATTCACAAGCCACTGAGACGCTCTGAAAGGGAAGCCTGAGGGTGACTTCCATGAATACGGTGGGCCAAGAGGAGCTGGCATCACCACGATCACCACTGCTCATTAAGGGCGATGGTGGGAGGTACACAGGTACCTTTCCACATCACAGCTCCCCACAGACAAGGGACTAATACCCCCATTTTCCAGCAGAGGGAACTGAAGCTATTGGAGAGTAAGAACCCTGACCAAGACAGAGCTAGGATTCAAAATCAGGTGCTCTGCCCCTACAGCCTTTGTCTTCAACCAGGATGCTGTATTGCTATTCGCCCACTGAGAAATCTCTTTCTCCCTCTGTGTTGGACAGCCCCCTGGTTCTCCTCTAAAAACTATCCCTCCCCAGTGCTCAGCTCAAATAGTGGCCGTGGGAAGGAGTGTTTTGTTTTTCTGCTTGCTCACGTGCACACACACACACACACACACATTCCCTGCCCACACCCGAGCCAAGCTGCATTGAATCGACCCTGGGACATTTGAGAAAAGGAGGTTCTCTCCTCTTGGGGCTTTGCTAAGTGGTAGAATTCAAACCTGATACTGACAGTAGCAGTTTCTGAAAGACGGAGAAAGGACTATCCCTCAGCACGTTCTGTAAGCCTCAAGGTTCAGCTATGCTATGTGTAGATAACCTTGGCCTCTGGTTGGGTACATGACTCAGCATGTTCCCTTTATTGAGGGAGAGTCTGAGGTCAGTTTCTGTCACTTACCACCGAGAAAACCCCGAGCATTTCAGCAGTGGAAGGGGCATCTGGAGAGCTGCTAAGGGCATCCTGGCTCCTGAGGCTTTGACCCTGCCTGAGCTAGCCTGCACCCGGGCACACCACCTGCTGCCAGCCCCTCCCCCACTCCTCGGCCCCTCCCTCCTCACCAGACACAAGGCCGCCTCCAGGCAGCCCCTGTTTCTCTGTCCTAAGATGACACTGCTCATATATCTACCCTGAGCCTTGGCTTCTCAATCCTGCAACTGGATTTTTAAAATTTACAGCCCAAGTTAACAAGAGATCCTTTGGAGCTAAATCAAGAAGAAATAAGGAAGAAGAATAAATTAGAGGAAAACTCCACCTGGCTTTTAATACCAGACAGTGACTGCATACTGGAGCTGAGAAGAACTGAATTTGAGTTTCTCATTTAACATATAAAGTAACTAGGACCCAGAGAGGGAAAGTCATTTGCCCTAAATTACACAGCAAATTGTGCGTGGGCCTACTCATACAATAGAATCTTTTTAAAGCTAAAACCTAGTGCAGGCATAATGTGCGCCAATCATGGTGCTAAATGTGTTAACTGTTACCTAATTAGATCCATGCCAACTCTCATGTAAGGTGGTTACTGTTCTTGGCTCCAGTTTTCAGATATGGAAACAGATTCAGAGAGGGTGTGTGACTTACCCAGGCTCACATAGCAAGGAAGGAGTAAGGCCAGGATGTAAACCCAAGCAGCCAGATTGCAGAGCCTTCCTCTGCATGCTTCTCTCCGGCCGTGGATGTTTCATAAAATATCACCTCCCATGGGGACAAGACAGTTTCTCCGGGTTCTTCATGGGGTGAAGAAACTGGAAATCTGGAACAATCTCTCCAACCTGGAAGTGAACATGCCTTTGTACCCTGGTGCCTTCTGGCTCCCACCACCCAGCTCAGGGCGCCGTCCTTTGAATTTATTCTCATCATTCACCCAAGCATCTTCCTGCTCTTAACTGAGTGGCTACTATGCTCAGCATGAAGACATAATAGTGAACAAGACAGATAAAACCCCTGCCTTCACACAGCCGATGTTTCGGTGAGGGAGACAGACTATAGGTAAATAATCAAGTCCTTGGCATCACTCCGTGGCAACCAATGTGGTGACCGAAACAAGGTATAAGAGATACAATCAAGTGTAGGGATAGTATTTTAGATGGAGTGATCACAGAGGGCTTCCCTGAGGAGGTGATGGATGGGCAGAGACCTGGAAGGGCATTCTGGTCGGAGGGCATAGCAAGTGCAAACACGCTAACGTGTGTTTGTGGAAGGAGCATGGGAATCTTAGTGGGGATTGCTAGGGGGGGATGTTGAGACTGAAGGGGGCAGGGAGGGGGTGCTAAGCAGAGTCATAGGGTCTTGTGGGAATCTGAATTTTATTCTCTTTGTGAAGGGGAGGCCATTCTTCTTCAATGACAGGTCTTTGGCGGGTGGGTGGAGGGAAGTATCTCGCTACTCTACTCACACCTGGACAGGGGGAAGAACCTGGGCCCCCTAAACTGGAGGGCAGGCTCCGCTTTCACTCAGGGACAACTTCAGCTTGAAAGAGCCAACGTGGAGAGGAGACGGGGTGGTGGAAAAAGTGACTCACTGCTATCCCTAGCAGAGGACCCTACAGCGCCATATCTGCTTTCTGTGTGAGCCTGGGAAACCCACACTCCACCCCGCAGCCCACAGGGCCCACGTCACACTGCAGGTGGTGCCAAGGCCTGATGCTGTCCGCAGTTGCATATGACTCAGGTTTCCTTTCCCCATGAGCCAAAAATCAGGTGAACTGAACACGCAACCCCCAGGCTTCCTCACACATCCATGCGTGCAGCGCCCTGCCGTGATAAACACGAGACCTACGTCGCCCCAGCTGACTCCCATGGCAGGTCTGTTCCTGCCCCTCCTGGTGGGCCACCACGAAGGTTTCCCCTCCCTACACTTCAGGCTCCAGGAGTGTTTATTCTGAATCTGTCAGTTTACCAGATAATTATGGCATCTGAACCCCAGCCCCAGAAATCTGACTTCATCAAGACACCAGAGACCAGGAAGGGAGACACTTTTGGGCCCCAGGGTGACCACAGACACCACAGAGGGGAGACCCGTGCCGTGGCATCAGATGACTTCACTTTGGTTTGTGTCCTAGACGAGAGGGCAACCCCGAGGATGTCAGACCTCTGGGCATCTGTGGGACCCCTCCGTCTGCCTGCCACAGCCCAGGTGCCTCTACTTCTGGCACTGAGTGAGATGGATTCGGTGGCTGGGAGAGAAATTAGCTGTTGAGGGACTCGCCATAAACTGAGATCAATTTCCAGTTCTATGGATTTCTGAGTGGAGGGAGCTTATGGTTACAGATTTATAAATTTGTAAAATGCTACTGCCAAAACGAGTTGGCAAAGCCTCCATGTAGCCAATTTTTCAGACTGCTCCCACCCCCGAGTAAATGGCCCTCTGCTCTCTACACATGTGCACATACACACACACACACACACACTCACAGCACCAGGCCTCTGAAACCTTAGTAAAGCGATATAACTCTTAGCACAGACTCAAAACTAAGGTGCAGAGCGAGGACCCTGAATCCTTAAAGTCTACAACAGCCAGAGACCTGAGTTCAATTCCTGCCTCTCCCCCTTTCAATTTGGATAATGCTGGACAGGTTTCTTAACCCATTGAAGCGTCATTTTATTTTCTTCTGGAAAAAGGAGATAACGCCTGTCAACCTTTCACCTGTGTTTCTGGGAGGACCAAATGATGTGAGATGTGCAAATAGATTCAGTATGTTTAACAAATTAGGAGTATCACACACCCACTGACTCTCAGAAAATTCTCAGTCTGCTCTTACCTTCCCTAACGCCTGGGTACTCAGGCACCTGCCATTACCCCAATATCCAGGACCTGGAAACTCTGGACTCTGGACAGGTGGTATCTACAAAGATGGCTTTGAACTTGAGTCTCAGGCCCAAGTTCAAGTTTCTTAAGAAGTGATGTAATCTGAACAAAAGGTCCACTACTCTGAGTTGTTTCTTCATCTGTCATGTGGCCAGGGACAATGCTAGCCCAGCCAGGGTCTGTGATGAATCTGAATTAAGGCAAAGCCTGTGAAACTCTTCGGTAACTACAAACTGTTAGAACAAAGTGAGGTAATTTTATCTCTTTATGGCTCTTTTCTCCTTTTAAAACTCTGTTTCATCCATTCTCTCTTCCACCTGCTTCCTCCCTAGACTGTGCTTGCTAATATGCTATTTCTAACTAGAGTGTTACTGACTACAATGGGCATTCATCATTATTGCCAATCCTATGCTCATTCTCTCTTTTTCTGGTAACAGTGCCCAAGTTTTTCTCTGGATTCTATCCTTCCTCTCTCTCAGATTGCATGGTTCATGTGGTATGGCTCCACCCATGGTTCCCAAGAAGAACGTGTGACCCAGACTGGCCAATCACAGGATCACGTTGCCCTGACCACAGGAGAGGAGTGGCACATGAGCAAATCAGAGCCAACAAGAAGAAACCGGGGTGAAGGAGTTCCACTAGGGACTGTCAGGAGAAAGCCACACTTTCCTCTCCCTTGGATTTGACCTTGGAAGAATTGATAACATCCAGCCTGGGTCTCTGGAGAGACCTGTGTGAGAACTGGGTGAGTGTAGCTGCACGCAGAGCCACGAGGTGCTGGGGCTTGAGGGAGCAGGTAATGAACCATGGACTCAGACTTTTTTTTTTAATAATTTTATTGAATCATAATTGTGTACATTGGTGCAATCATAGGGCACAATGTGCTTCATATACAATCAGAATCGTACTGTTACAGATAGCCATCATGGCATTTTGTTGATCACTATATAAGTGACATTGATACTCTACCTTTAATAAGTTTCACCAGTACCCTGCTAATCTCAGACTTTTCACTTACAAGACTTTTTTGCATAAGCTGCCTCAAGTTTCTTGTATGTTATATTGAAAAGACTCTTCCTGACAAAGATTAACAGCATAAGGCCTCAACACTCCAGGTAAGATATTGGTATTTCAGGAGTAAATCTTGGCAATACCACTTTAGCCCTAAGGACTGCATCCATCATCGCTGTATTTCAAATCAGATCACTTCTTTCTTTTTCCACGGCCATTGACCTGCCACTGGCCACATGACCTCTAGTGTGCCATTCAGCTGTCACACACACCCCTGCCATCAGTCCCCTCCCCTGCAGCCAGCAGAATCCTAAAACACACACAAAAAGATCAAGTCATGCTCTTTCTTTCTCCTACTCAGGCTGATGAAAAACTGAAACTCAAACCCTCGGGGTGCCCCCACTCCACACCTCTTGTCCTGGGCGTCAGTCCCCCAGGCCTGCCTGCAAGACTTTGAACTTGGTCAAGCTTGTTCCTGCCTTGGGGCCTTTGCTCATGCAGTTTCCTATCTCTGGTTTTTGTTGTTGTTGTTTGTTTGTTTACTCTTTTGGCCTGGCTAATGCCTCATCATTTTTAAGGTGCAGGTTAAATGCCACTTCCTCAGAGAGGCTGCTTTGGTTACCTGGTTGGGTAACACATTACCCCACATACCAGCAGCATGAAGCAGGGCTTACCCTGTTCACTGACTCAATGGGGTGGGAATTTGGACAGCTCATCTCTGCATTGAGATGTCTGGGGGACCCGAGGGCTGGGCTGGAGTCACTGGGAGGCCTGTCACTTCTGGGCCCAGCAGCTGGCACTGGCCCCCATCTGGGTCTGCATTGGGCTACAGGGGTGAGTTCCCCATGAGATTCAACTAGCCCGTGGATGCTATAGCATTTCCCTGGGGAGTCACACAGCATCACTTCTGACACATTCTAATCATTAGAGGTAAGTCACTGAAACTGGACCCTACTGGAGAAGGAACCCAGAGCTCACCTGTCTGTGAAGCACATCAATGTCGTGGTACGAGAGCAGGTGCAATGGATGCTGTCGAGGAGGTCATCTTCAGAAACAAAATCCGCCTCCAAAGCTTCCTTTCAATCCTCGACTAGGACAGACCTTGTTACAGGTGCGGGTTCTCACAGTGATGCTTTGCTTCCTTCCGAATAATTCCTTCCAAACTGTGCATATTGCAAGGGTACATGTCAAATATATTAAGAGTATAAATGTCTAAACACAACAATTGAATAAGTGAGGTGAACGTTCTGTTAACCGATTTGATGTAAACATTCCAAATTGTATATAAAATCAGCACATTGTACCCCACAAATGCAGTAACGTACACAGTTATGATCTAATAAAAAAATACACTTTGCAGTTATGCATGCAGGTAGGTACTAGCTGGGCCACACCTAGGCAGGTCTGAGCGCCTTTGATTCTTCCCCTCATTCTCTGCGTAGTGCCTGGTACACCTGTGACCCATGGAAAATGCTTGATGACTATTTGTGGAGGGAAGGAAGTAATGTTTTCATTGTTTTGTAAGAGAGAACTCATGTCTTGTCCCCAACACTAATTGGCAGGCCCTTGGGGAGGCAGAGATGGCTGGTTCCCCCAACATCCATTCTCTCCTTGGTCCTAAAAGCACCAGGAAGAGGATTGTGTATGCCACAGCCCGCAGAAGCTTAGAAGAGAATTCCTTCCCTGAGTTTCCAGATAAGGGTTCACCTGGCCAACACAGTCACTTTAGCCTTTTAGAAATAATAGGCCCTGAGCACAGAACCAGACGAGCACACCTGGGAATGGGGAGAAAAATGGGTGTCGTTTTAAACTGTGGAATAGCTAAGGCTGTGGTACCTCCTTGTCTTGCAGCAATAAAATGGAGATGGCCACAGACCCTGCCCGGTTACAACTTGGGGTCCTAGCTCACCCTTCCAGTCACTGACGTCATCACATGTATAGACTGGGGACCCACACTCGGGGGCTCATTCACGTTTGTGAGACTAGTGATGAAGTGGGTGAGAAAGCCCGTGCTGGAGAGTGTCCAAATTTGCCCTTCCAAGGGTCCCAGATTGCCCCCTGAAGATCAGCCTCTGAGTCCTTGGCAGCCAGCCTGGGCGGAGAGACCCTCTCTTTCCCCGGGCCTGTGAGAATAGGAGGCCCTCGTGATAACAGCTGGTGGGCAGATGCTTTGCTTCTCCAGAGAAGAGTCTAGAAAAGCTGTCCTTTAGAAGACGCCTCCCATCCCTGCTGGCCCATTTGTATGTCCTGGACGGGATGGCCACTTTTCCAAGTGTTTTCTAGCCTCTCTCCTCTGCCTTCCCCAGGGGGCCTCAACTTTGGTGTTACTGCCATTTTGGACCAAGGAATTCTTTGCCAGGGGCGGGGGGACTGTTCTATGCATTGCAGGAACAGCCCACTAGTGTGAGTAGCAACTTCAAACAGTGACAATCACAAATACTCCAGATTTTGCCAAATGACTTCTGGGGACCAAAACTACCCCCAGTTGAGAGGTTGTTTGGAACACCCTGTTATTTTTTAACAAGCTCAGGGAACAAAGCCTCATGCCGATGACTCATCATATTTTAATCAACCCACTGCACGTATTAGGCCAGTGGGATGGGGGTGTGTGCCCCCTGTGTCCCACTGTGCTCAGCCTGTGCCAATTCCAATGAAAGGAAAAAAGTGTTGGGATGGGGGTGGGCACGTGAGAGAGGAATGTGCTTCCTGGATAGGCCACCATGCACAGCCTTCGAGGTGCTGATGAGGGGCAGAGAAGGTTCCCACAGACCGGCTTGCCCAATGTCATTGCCTACCCTCGTTCTCAGCCCCTGCTTCTTGCAAAGGACTGAAGATACCTTTCCTTGAGAAACTGTGGGTGCCCGGCATTGGCCAGCCCAGAGCAGAACCATGAGGCTGGCATCAGCCTCCCCATTAGACAGATGAAAAAACTGAGGCTCAGAGAGGTTACATGAAACACTCAAGGCAGCAGGCCTCCCCTGTGATTACGGACCTGCCATCACAAAGCAGACTTCCAGCCATTAGTGATCTTGATCTGCAGCCGGGTCACTGCCAAGAATTTCTAAGTTCATGAAATTCCTTTATTAAGCATTTCAAGCCTAGGAAAAAAGAGCAGAGACTACTACAGGTCGAGTATTTTATATCTGCAATGGTTAGGCCCGGGAATGTTTCCGGTTTGGGGATATTTGCATTATACTTACTAGTTGAGCATCCCAGATCTGAAAATCTGAAATCCAAAATGCTCCAGTGAGCGTTTCCTTTGAGTGCCATGTGGACACCTAAAAACTTTCAGATTTGGGAGCATTTTGAATTTTGGATTTTTGGATTTGGGATGTCAAAAAAGCTCGCTTCTACTACCCCGGTTGTCCAAATTTGCTGCATGACTTCTTAATCTAACGCATTTCTATGGAGCACTCACACATGTGCAGAGAAATGCACATGTCATAAATGATTGGTTCCGTGAATTTCCATAGAGAAAAGCCAGCACCCAGATTGAGAAATCATTATTGCCAGTACCCTAGAGAACCCCTAGGTGTTCATGGCTGATTTTTTTTAAGAAACAAAGCATAGCAGATGAAGTTGGGCAGCATGAATTACCTCTCCACCCCATTCTTCTCTCTCCCATGGTCCTAAATATGTTGTTTGCAATTCCCATATTTGCCTTGACATTCATAGAACAGATCCACATTACCCCTGTGTAATACATACAGCAGAACCTCTGTAAGCTGACCATCCAAGGGGCTGTCGCAATCTGGTCAACATATAGAGATGGTCAACATGAGGAACTAGGCCTACCATACTGGTACGCACATTTCCAGTCTATGAAAATTAGGTCAACTTACAAAGGTGGTTAGCGTAGGGAATGGTCAACTATGGAGGTTCCACTGTCTCTTACTGCTTTTCATGTTTAACACTTTATTTTGAATGAGAGAAGCTATTATCTTATATAATGTTTTGAGACATGTCCAAGTGAATAAATGCAGCTGTTGTCTATATTTTGCTGCAAATAAATCAGGAGACATTTCCTCATTCTCCTAGAGAGGGACACTTCGATGTCTTCCATGAGTTCCCTGTTGCACACAGGTACAGAGATGAACTCTCATGAGTGTGGCTCTGTACACTGGGGTGGGTGCTTTTCTGGGCTGACATTCATTGAGGCAGACAGGTATACCGAAGGGTGTGGGGGTGCGTATCTGCCTTCTACAGGGGTCACATCAAATTTATAGGAATTTGAAACTGGGGAGACTCTCAATGACCTTCTGTCCAAAAGCTATAAACTGTCAGCCCATGCAACTAAAAAAGTCAGTATAATATTTGAATAACCAGTGCTAATATTTACAAGTGGGAAGATTTCATACAAAATCCAGACTTTTGTGAAAAGTTGGGTGCAAATGGTTGTAGAGCTTGGTCCAGGGCAGAAAGGGCAGAGGAGAAATACACCAGCTTCCCTCATGCTCTCCAATCTCTGCCTCCCACTGGCCAAATCCAGCTGCCTGCTTAGGTCACCCTCCCGGGGATAACCTTGTCCCTGTTCTAGTGACTGTTAAACATCACATGATGGTCTCACCTACTTGATTTGAGCTTCTTAAGAATATGCAGAAATTACTGGTCTCTGTGTCTCTGGGGCCAGGATCTAGCCCAGCTTAACAGATGTGACTTTTGTTACTGGAAGGGACAGGGACAGTGACCTCTCACTAGGCCCTCACACTTCCTAGACACTAAATAAAAATGTTTAATTATAAAAGGACAGAGAGTAAATGTGTTAGGTTTATGACCAGAACTGTTCAACTCTGCAGTTGCAGAGCCAGTGAATGAGTGTGGCTGTGTTACAATAAAACTTTATTTATAAAAACAAGCAGTGGGCTGGATTTGGCCCATGGGCTACCCTTTGTGGCCCCCCCCCCCCTGCTGTAGACTGTGATGTAATTGGTGCCACCTGGGGCTGTGTCTGCACAGCTGTTTGTGATGACCCTGGAAGTCAGGCCACCAAAAGAGTGCTAAACTGCTCTGTGCTAGAAGGAAAGAAGAATTTGGAAGAGAGAGAAATCTGTATAGAGGAAAAGGCAGGAGAGGGAAGATTAGCTAGACAAAACAGGTGTCAGAACTGTGAAAATGGACAGGATCCTTTTTAGGACTAAGGATAACTAGTAGTAAGTTGCAAGTTGCAAGTCCTGACCCAAACCTTCAGTAGAGTCTGCTCTGCTCCCAGATGCCTTTTGGGAGTGGATCTGTCTTCCCAAGTACCAGGCAGACCCTTGAGCTCAGGCCTCCCTCTGTGCCTGCCAAACCAACCCACCGACCTCCTGACACCTGGGGAGGCAGTGACCTCAACCGGACTTGAAGAGTGAAAAATTTAAGTTCAAAGAAATTAGCACAGAGTCATGCAGCCCAAAGTGACACAAATAGAAACCAAATCCAAGGCCCTAAAACTACTATTGTCCAGATATCTGGAAATTCAAAATCATTTCTTCTGTTTTCTGGAATGAGCTTTGGGGCATTTCTGCACTGGATACACCCAGGCCAGATGATAAAGACTTGAACTTGGGGAGATGAGAAGTGTCCTTGTCCTTGTTCTCCCTGCTCTCTGTGCCCCCACCCTGAGGAACCTGCTGCTCTGAAGTGGGGCTGACCTGGGTGCTTTCACTTTGCCAGGAACTGGAAGTGTGGCAGACACTTTGTCATCTCTGCTCCAAGCCAGCACCTGAGCCGATATCATTCATTGTGCCCTTTATGGTTCTGGGAAAGGGCCAGGAAGGCAAGTTGGCCTGGACCACTTATTCACAGAATCCTTTTGACATCATTTGTAAACAAACTCAAATATATACTCATTACATCATATATGAAAAGCGTTACTTTGTTAAACATAAAACACTTATAATTGGCCACAATTTTTACATCCTTTTTTGGCTTTTTTAAGAAAAGGTTTTATTTTAGGCTCGGCTCCTGTAGCTCAGCAGCTAGGGCGCCAGCCACATACACTGGAGCTGGCAGGTTTGAATCCAGCCCGGGCCTGCCAAACAACGACAACTACAACCAAAAAATAGCCGGGTGTTGTGGCAGGCACCTGTAGTCCCAGCTACTTGGGAGACTGAAGCAAGAGAATCACTTAAGCCCAAGAGTTTGAGGTTCCTGTGAGCTGTGACACCACGGAACTCTACCCAGGGTGACAGCTTGAGACTGTCTCAAAAAAAAAAAAAAAAGGTTTTATTTTAAACATGGGGGTGGTTTTGGCCTTCCTCAAACTCTGAGAGGCTCTGATTAGGTGTCAAAACCAAGATGGTTTCAGAGCTAAACAAAAGCTGTTTTATGCGAGATGTAAGATCATCACAAGTCAATTAGGGCTCAGGCAAGATTTTGTGACAAACACCGTCTAATCAATTCCGCCCCAGGCCTCTCCAAGAGTCTGAGAAAGAATAAACACGACATAAAAATATGGAGGGGAGGCTTTCCGCCTTCTTTGGGGTTCAACAACTTTGCCGAAGGAAGCATGCAAAAATGTACACAACATTTTATTTCCAATTTCAGGGATTTCCAAACTTTATCTGTGTACCCATGAAGTCCTCGGATAAAGGAAGTCTTGTTTAAGGCTTTTTAAAAGTAAGTTAAAACCAGTTAAGAAACATAATTCACCATCAATGCAATCGTCCCCTGCTTTGATCTTTAGGGGTCTGTTCCACAGGCTCCAAACCCAGTGGCTATGTGTGAGGTGAGCTCAAGTTCTATTCCTGACCCAATCACAAGGGGCAAACGACCGCATCATTAAAATGAACACACACTTGGGACCAACCTAGCAGAGGGCCTAAGAGGGTGGAGTCAATGCTTGCAGGGTGCGTAAAAGGACGCCCAGGATACCACAAATGCGCAATGCTTACCAGCACCATCGGTCAAACCCTTCCCACCATCCCCAAGTCCCCCGGCTCGCTCCCCACTGGGAGGACGCTGGGCGCCCCCAAGCGGCCACAAGAGGGCGCACTTGCCTTTCCTAACGCGGAGGCCTCCCTCCCGCCAGGTTCCACTTGGGCGGGTACAGACCCCATGGGCCCTGCGGGGGAGGTGGTGGTGGTGGCCCTGCTCCCAGCTGTTCTCAATGCACTTTGGACAGGGCTCTAATTTACACCTGAGTATCTACCTATGCCTGAGATTTCCTCTCCGCTAGCCCCAGGGGTTTTTCTTGGCTCCTTCCAGGGGCCAGCGCGTCCAGCCCGGGGGATGCTTTACAACTAGCAGGCCGTTTCCTTTGCTGGCCACTTGAGCTCCCCACCCCACAGCTGGATGCACATGTGGCCTGGTTGTAGCTGGCCTCTTGAAAGTACAGGCTTGCTGGGGCTTCTGGAAAAGGCTGTGCGTCCCGCCTGCTTTAAGGACACAGCGGGCCTCCTCCTAACCCTGAGCTCCTGCCTCAAATGCAGGGAGCAGGGTGGTGGCCATCCTGAGATGGCGAAGTGACAAGCCGGTGGAGCAGAAAGACAGCCTGGCCCAACCTCCAAATACGATCCCTCCTGAGACACACTCAGTCTTACCAGCCTCTCATCCTCCACTGGCTGTCTGAGTTTCTCAGAATAAAATCGTAGCAGAG
Organism: Arctocebus calabarensis; assembly: GCA_963573935.1. Classification (NCBI taxonomy): domain Eukaryota; kingdom Metazoa; phylum Chordata; class Mammalia; order Primates; family Lorisidae; genus Arctocebus; species Arctocebus calabarensis. Next base: position 15,774 of record CAUYON010150000.1, read on the forward strand.
GCCCTGCTCCTACCTGGTCTCCAGAATCTCATTCTTGCTTACTTCCACTCAGCCGTGGTCATGGCTACAACCACTGCAGCTTTCTCTTCTGCTCTACCATGCAAAGTCCTGCCCCAGGCCATTTGCAATTGCAGTTCTCTCTGGAGAGTCCTTCACCCAGATTTCCAAACTGCTGGCTCTCGTTATTCTTGCCTCAGCCCAGCTGTCACCTCCCCAGAGACACCTTCTTCTCTCCTGCTCTGCGGTGTTGAATCACTTCAGCCTCTTCACAGAACGTCATGATATCTGCAAGCACCTGTTTCCCGAAGGCATGGTGTGTGACTCAGAGGAGTCATGCTTGCTAAATGAATGAACAAGTTTTCCTTTATGCTTTGAGTAGGTGTTTGCAATTATAAAACTCTTGAGACCGGGCCCAGTGGCTCACACCTGTAATCCTAGCACTATGGGAGGCCGAGGTAGGTGCATTGCTTGAGCTCAGGAATTCAAGACCAGCCTGAGTGAGACAGAGTGAGACCCTGTCTCTAGTAAAAATGAAAAACTGAGGCAAGAGGATTGCTTGAGCCCAAGAGTTGAGGTTGCTGACACCACCGTACTCTACCGAGGGCAACAAAGCAAGACTCTGTCTCAAGACCCCCCCAACAAAAAACAAACACAAAAAACTCTTGACCAAGAGAATGGTACAGAAAAATTAAAAACAAACTACTGCAACAAACCAGTCCTGCTCTGCCTGCTCCAGGCTGAGGTTTCATCTCTCCCTGCTTCCTACCTCCTCCCCTCCCTCATCCCAGACATCACCCCTTCATTTCACATTTGGATAGCATTCCTGGTGTTCACACTTACCTCCTGGGACTGAATCAGGCGTCCAGTATCAGCTTCCCTCCATCCCACGTGATGAGCGTGATGGCCGCCGGCTGCATCCTCTTAGCTGGCAGGTGAACCTTGATTTCCCCCAGCAGAGGCTTCAGCAAGAGGTTATAAACAGCGAACCCGCAGAGCCTCCTGCTGAAATGTTTCCAAGGGTATTCATTTAAAAGCAATGGCCCACGGTGGAAATGCGACTCATTACTGTTTTGTGAATTCAGAATGTGTGCCTTGGGGTCTCTGCACACTCATGCCAGCCATCACCTAATGACACCGAGGAGTCCAGTTAATTACAATCTCCCTGCCCTGTGCTGCAGTAAAGGGCGGCAATGACTCTATCTTAGCTGGGTGACACCTGGTACCCACTTAACTTCTCTGTGCCTCAGTTTCTTCATCTGTAAGTGCACATAACAATTGGAGCCACTGGATGAATTTGGTAATATTGGGTCTGATTGAAGCTTCCTTTAAACTCTCTCATTGCTCAATCTAGACTCCAAATAAACGAGCTCATTTTTTCCCCCTCTGTGCAACCCACGTCAGTGCCAGCAGCCTAGGGACACAGAGGCCACGGTCAGCTCTGGCAGGGGGCACTATGATAAACAAGAGCTCATTGGCGTCCTGGGGACCAGATGAGCCTGCAAGTAATTGTTATTTGCCCAACACAATCTTAAAAAGATAATTAAATGGAAAGTATTGGGGGGGGGGAGGAAGGGAACGTGTCCTTTTTTAACAGACCAGGTGGGTCCTGACCCTCTGCACTCCCTGTTCCCCGCCATGACCCCTGTAAGCTTCTGAGTTTGAGACTCCCCATGCTTACCCTCTACCAAGAGCAGGGACGGCCTCTGCCTTGCCATCACGTTCCCTGCCACCTGGAATTAGGATGTGAAGCATCCAGGGCTCTGACTTCCCAAATGGCATTCTGGTGAGAAAGAAGGGTTCTGTGATTTGGGGGCTGGGTATGATAAAGAGAGGCTCCTCCAAAATAACAGAGAGCTGTTCAGGCTACAATATAAGCAAGGATTCTGCACAGTCCCTGTAGAGCACTCATGAGGCCAAGATAATAATTTAATGCACAGAATAGCAGTAGCTACCTATTGAGTGCTTTAAACTAGCTGGAAAATGCTACTGTTTTACAGCCCCCATTCCATTAGCTCATGTTCCAGAAGAGCCCTGCAGCATTACTTTTATCCTCAAGGGATCTTCTAGGAAAGTCACACACCACTGACTTCGAAAGGGGCCCAGAGAGCCACACAAATTAAGCACCGGTGTGATGTGCCTCAGCTCCCCCGGCATGCCTGACCTTGGGGGCTTTGTGCTCATGGTTCCCTTTACCTACAGTAGGAGTCAGAAAACCTTTTCTATAAAAGGCCAGAGAGTAGTATTTTAGGCTTTGGGGGGCATTATGGTCTATTGTTATGGTAGTACAAAAGCAGGCGTTCAATCATAATGAATGGGCAAAGCTTTGTTCCAATAAAACTTTATTTACAAAAACAGATGGTGGGCCAGATTTGGCCAATTCTTGACCTAGAATATCTTCCCCTAAAAAAGCTGTATGGCCCCCTCTTTCACTTCTTTCAGCCTCCTGCTCAGTGTTCCCTGACCCCCATCATCCCCTCTCCATGACCTCCCTTTATGTACTGTTACTACACAACAGTACATAGTATTAATCTGTTTATTGGTCTGTCATCTAGTTTCCCCTTTGGGATGTAAAATGAATGAAGGGGTATCCACAGCTTGCACAAGTGTTTGGTGTTTGGTAGGGACACAGTAAATACTTGTTGAATGATGGAATATTAAAGGATAATAACAATACCTACAAATAACTGCTAATACATTCTGTACATTTTTATCGCAGCTACTCTGATGCATGTGTGAAAAATATTCAATCATTTCACTAGCACTAGAATGCAGGATCTATTATTAAACAGAGGAAGGAACTGGGGGTCAGATGGGTGAAGTGACTGGGCCTGATGGTGATCCATCACAGGACAGCATCACAGGACAGCAGAGCCGGCCAGGACACTGAGAATTAGTCCCACCCCAGACCTGGCATTATGAAGACAAAGAAACTGAGGTGTGGCAGAGGAAGCCACGTGCCACAAGAGAGGGACAAAGTAAAATGAGACCCTAGGTCGTTGCCTTCCTTGCTGTAAGATGTGCCATCTCCTGGGTGCCTTGTGGGTGCAAGTGGGCACCCCAGACAAGTGTTGGTCTCTGGGTGATCTGGCCCTGGGGCGGCTGTGACCTGCCTGTGTCCAGTGACCGGGCAATTGGAGCTTGCTCAGGATGGGTCACATTAGGGACGCACTGCACGCCAGGCTGCCGCTCTGGATCGTAAAACGCAGGTGATGCCAGGTTTTCCGAGAACGCCACATCCCCCAGGACACTGCAGATTTGAAGCCTCTATAAAGTGGTTAATAAAAGCCAGCAGGAAGCTGGCCCAGGAATACACGCTCCCGCGGGCCCTGTCTGCCTGCCGCACGTCCCTCACTGTGTAGCCGGAGCAGGGAGGGGCTCCTTCTCACGAGCACGTTTGTCCACGTGTTTTCTATGGAAAAGATCAGTAGAGCCGATTTCCAGTTTCTTGGATTAATCCTACTGATTCTATTTTCAAAGAGCATTTAAAAACCCAAGGCCAGAGCCTCTGGAGCCTGCACGGTACCCCCACCCACTCATCTGGGGCTGAGCCTGGCTGCAGACGGGCCGGGCTCTGTCCATGACCAGGTTTCCTGCCCAAAGTCTGCTAGTGGTGACACAGCAAAGTCCCACAGAGTTGGTGGTTTAAGCAACACAATTTCATTATCTCAGGTCCTAAAGGCCAGAAGTCCACGATCCAGGTGTTGGCAGGGTTGTTTCCCTAGGCCTCTGTCCTTGACCTGCAGACAGCCTCCTTCTCCCCATCTTCACACGGCTTGCCTCTGTGTGTGTCTATGAATTAATCTCATCTCATAAGTAAAGTATAAGTATTGGATGAGGGCCCATCCCTGTGAACCCATTTAACCTTAATTACCTCTTTGAAGACCCTGTCTCCAAATATAGTCACACTTGAGGCACCTGGGGTAGGATTGCAACATACGAATTGGGGGCGTGAAGACACAGTTCAACGCATAACAGGAGCTTATTTGCAAATGCTCCTTGGGTCTGATGAGGTAGCACCCAGCATACCCCAGCCCAGCTGCAGAGTTGCTGACATTAGGGAACATACTGTGGAATATTTAGCATAATAGCCTCCCCCCCTACATCGCCAGAGCCCTGGATTCAGGTTCAAATCCAAGGTTACCGCTTACTAGCTATGTGGCCTTGAGCAAGGCCCGCCTTCCCTGCCCTCAGTCCCCTTGGTGTGAGACAGGTGAACACTGACTCGTGGGGCTGTCATCATGACTATCTATCATGTGACACAGTGTCCCCAAAGGGTGACTCTCGTGCCACTGACAGAAGAAGAGGTGACCCTGGGTGGTACACCAGCGGGTGTTTGTTACTTGCTTTGTGTGTATAATAATGTATTAGAAAATATCATTAGCCCAAGTGAAAGATTTCTCTGCAGTATAAGTTTTTCTTCTGAAGTCAAGTGATTTAATATGGATAAGTAGTTTGTCAGAAATGACACAGTGAAAGTGGCACAAGAATGACTGACGTGGGGCAACATGGAAACCACACAGGTCACCCATCAACACAGGCCTGGCTTGGTGTAAACACTTGGCACAGAACAGCCGTGGTGGTCACAGCCACGGCAGGAAGCCCAGAGCCCCCGCACATGGAGCAGTCTGAGGGCATTTCGGAAAGGGTGTGTCCTGTGTGATCGTTCTGGGTGTGCTCGCCTGTCCCTGCTCTGCATGAGGCACCAGGCCCTGTGACCTGGCCCTGCCAATGCCCCAGTGTCCCCTCTCCTTCTCACGTGGAACCTGTGCCCCCATCACGTGGGACTTTCTCATTCCTCCCACAAGCTAAGCCCTGCCTTGTCTCTGGGCCTCTGCGTGTAGAATCCTGATTCATGCAGGTGATGTCAGTGTCCACCGCTTCCCTCACTGGTGCAAATCCAGTCTCTCATCTGCAGACTGGGAGGGGGGGACAGTGCCGACTGCAGACACACCAAGTCCTCCAGGACGGGCTCTATGCCTCCCTCCACCCTCAGCAATAAGTCGCAGATGTGTACCAAGAGGTTACAGTGCTTAACCCCTGTGCTAAGGGGTTTGTACCTATCTTAATTTTCAGGATTTCCTAGCATGTTCCCATTTTATAGATGTGAAAGCTGAGGCTAGAAGTGAGATGCCCTTCAAAAACCTAGCAGATAGCTCGGGCTGCACACAGGACCACTGGTTCTAAAGCACCTCGTGCAAGACGGCTTCCTCCATGATAACACCCCTTTCCCTGGAAGCCAGGCCCAGAGACTTGGCCAGGACCCAACCCTCTCTTCCAGACAGCAGCCTCAGCCCACCGGTCCCCTCATGCTCACAAGATCCACTTGAGTAATGCCAGGGGCTGCTCCTTTCTGGGGGAAAAAACCCCTTTCTACAACAACCCAAAGTCTGGGGTGAGCCCCCAAAATGCGTGTGGCTCGCACCTCCAGCAGGGGAGGTGATGTTTGCTTTTCCTTCCAGTTCCATCATTCCTCAAATGTTTGTTAAGCATCTCCTCTGGTTCTGGTCTGGGTACAGAGCATTTATATGTCACGGTCCCCAACACCTGGGTACTGTGGCCACTCAGGAGGTTAGTATGACACTGGAATGCTGCTCTCTGGACAAGGTTTCTGCCAGCGGCAGCAGGCAGAGTCCAGGCTGCTTGGTGGGGTAATATTTTCAAAGTAGTGATTCTTCTCACTTTGGGACAGCAGAGCTTTTTCTAGGTCAAGGCCTCCAAGAAGGAACCACAGCATAGAAAACAGGAAAAAAAGGAGATGATTAGATTTCCAGCTTTTTAAAAAGAATTATCTATCTTGTTTTTATAGTAGTAAAATGTGTGTGACATGAAATTTACCACCAGTGACACTGAGCGCATTTACAGTGGCAAGCAGCCTTCATCCCTGTCTCTCTCCAAAACACCCTCATCCCTCCAAAAGGAAACCCCGTATCCGTCTGCCAGCCATCATCCATGCCCTCCCCAGCCTCTGACAACCTCTGATCTACTTCCTGCCTCTACAGATTTGCTTGTTATTGACATTGAATATAAATGGAATTATACAATAAATGGCCTCTTGAGACTGACGTCTTTCACTCAGGATAAGGTTTTCATGGCACACTGTGTTGTAGCATATAGCAGTACTCTGCTCCTTTTCAGGGAGGAATAATATTCCATTGCATGGAGAGACCACGTGTGACTACCCATTTGTCAGTTGCTGATTATTTACGTTGTTCTAGTCTTTTGGCTCTTAGAGGAAATGCTGCTGTGAACATTTATGTATAAGATTATTTGAACACTTGCTTTCAATTCCTTTGGATATATTGCCAGGAATGAAATTTCTGGGTCACATGATTTAACTTGCTAAGGACTCAGTTACTGGCTTTTGAGTTTCAAGTAGCCATCGTTTCTGGAGAGAGGAAGGTCTTTCAGTCATAATTAATGCGTTTTGGAGAAGGCAGATGGGTGAGGAAGGATGGTCTCTGGCAGCCCCGGAGAGAAAGGATTCCTTAGGCTGGGGCTAGAGAGAGAGAGGAGGTGTTTTTAGCAAGGCAGGTGGGCAGGGCCTGAATATAAGGGCTGGGGCAGCAGGGACCAGCCAGCTAGGAGCAGAGTGACCATCCAAGGTCTTGCTCTGCCTGAAGATTGTTGAGAAAAATTCCAATCAGGTGAGAAAACAACAAAGGCTGTGAATGGGCAACTCCCTGAAAGAAATCCACATAGCCAGAAACATGTAAAAAGACAGGCGAGCCCATTGATAACTCAGAAATACAAAGTCTGACATTCCGTTACCGTTCCTCAAAAAATCTAGCAAATCGGCTAAAACGTAAATGATGGGTGCCGTTCAGTGTTCATTGTGGAGCTGGGAAAGGATTACCCAGGAAATCTGTTGGTGGAGGCACAAGATTGGTATAGCCTTTCTGGAGAGTGATGTAACAAAACCGACTTAGACAAAGTCCTTTCTAAACATCAACCCCCCCCCCCCTCAAATTTCACTACTAGGAAATGTACAGAAATAAGGGCCTAAGTAAAGATTTCTGTCCAAGGATGTTTGTGGTAATGTCACGTCCGATGGTAGGTATTACACACACAAACACACACACAGAGGAACAACTGAAATGTCCATCGCAGACTTAATAACGTAAGTTATTATACCAAAGGAAACTGGAAAAGTATAAAATGAATGCTGTCACTCTTCTTGTAAGACTCAAGTGACAGATGCAAATTTGGGGACATTGCTATGACATGATTCCATTTTTTGTTCTTGGTAAACTCTACGTGACATGTTTATAAATAGTTGTTGTTTATCCAAGGTCTATGCCCTTCATCTTGGGAGGCCAGGGTGGTATGGTCACTGCACTTGGCCGGATATGCATGTGGGTTTCTGGGTCTCCTCCGGTAGCTGCTGCTGTTTGGAGGTACAGGGGCTGTGGAGGGAAACTGGGCCTCATCCAATGACGCTCTTCAAACAATGTACAATCGGTTCTTTACCCTGGATCTGGATGATAGGGTCCAAACGAGGGAGAAGGGGTTTGGGGGCTGCTTCCCCACCTGGGGCGCCAATGGCTGGCCCGGAGCTTGGCTTCTCCAATCTTCGGGGCCCACAGGGCTGAGCCCTCTTCCTCTGTCCTTCTTCCTCCCCCCGTGGTTTGAGCTGTCCCCCTGTGCTCCTCCACTGGGTCCCACCTCCTCTTTTCCTGGCTGGCACCATGGGCTGCTGGTGACTCTCTGCTCTGTTCTACTCTAGCCTGGAGGGTGGGATGGGGGAACCTTGAATTTCAAAAGCGAAGAAGAGGAAGGAAGGAAAAGCTCCTCGTGATGATCAAAACTAGGAAGGAAAGATTTAAGGAGAACAGACACCCTGCAGGGCCAGGCAGGGATCAGCCCTGAGCAAAGGAGACAGGCCTCACCAGCCAAGACAGCAAGTCAGTCCACCTCCCTCCAGCTTAGACGTCTGTTATTTTTGCCTTGGGAAATTCTAGGAAAAGGAAGACGCTAGCAGGAAAGAGGAAAAGATCTCACAGCATAAGCTGATGTTTGGAGGGAACACGCTGTGCAGTGGATACCCCAAGGGGTGACAGCAGCCAGGAGGATGGTGGGCTGGGGTAGGGGGACAGAGATGTCCCCCCAGCATCACCCACGTTGCTCACAGCTCATGTGCTACACGGAGATTCTGATTCGGTCCTCAAAAATTCTCTTTTCTATTGACAGGCTTCGTTTTGTTGGTGTCTGTGGTTGTTTAATGACTTTAGATGGTAAAGGAAATAAATCCTATGGGACCACTGAGTGGTTCTGATCCTGAGTTTTGAACCCTGATTGTCTGGCCCCCCGGGCAGACCGGGTGATCCACGACCTTTCTCCAGAGTGGGCAGCGCTTGGCAAACTCTCCCCGCAAAGGGCCAGATAGTCCATATTTTAAGTTCTGTGAGCCAAGAAACAAAACTGAAGGTATTACGTGAATAACTTAGATTACAAAGAAAACCTCCCTAAATTTCTACACATTTTTATGAGTAAAATTTTAAATTTCTAAATAAAATGATAACTGAGTATAGCCTTTAAAAAATAATATAGGCCTCTAATTAAAAGAATGGCATTTTGCGGTGGGGAGTATTTTGCTGAATTGGGGGATCAAAGCTAGTGTTCCTGACCACAGACATGAACTGCAATCCAGTGATTTTTTTCTTCAACCACATATAAATGTAAAAAGCTTTCTTAGTTTTCAGGGTGTACAAAAACAAGTGAGAGGCTGGATTGGGCCCATGGGCGGTGGTTTGCAGAGGCTGGAGTGGACCACCCCAGGGCCTCCACAGACCACCCACAGAGACCACCCAGACAGACTTAGTGAGACATTCCTGAGAAAAGGAACCACCCTAATTACTTTCTATTGGCAGAAAGTAAAATTCAATGCAAACAGGGCTTGTGGTTTTTGGTCTGATTGGAAGAAAGTGCCCCTAATTAGAGGGGGAATAGTCCCTCACCTCCAAAGCACAGGTGGTCTTCACTTGCTGGGTGATTGTGGGGGAGTCTCTGGACCTTCCTGCCTTGGTTTCTTCACCTCTACAATGGGACTAATGTCAGGCAGCCACACCCAGGCTGCTCAGGGCCGCTCCACATTGATAATGGGTATTATAGTTTCAAAGGAACCAAATGTTGTAAATGAGGCTTTTTCATTATTTTTTCATAATGGTTAAAACCCCAAACTCCTAAGTGGCTAATAAAAAGATTGAAGGTTCACTTACAAGCTCATTCAAAACGGATATAACAGGCAAACAGGAAGGTGACATTCAGGAGAACATTTAATGACTTGGAAAAGTGCTCACAAAATTTTATGTGGATAAAGCAGGTTATAAATTTATTTCCCGATTTTGTTTCTATACGTGTGCGCGTGCGTGTGTGTGTGTGTGTGTGTGTGTGAGAGAGAGACAGAAACTAAAAAGAAACATTATATATCACCAGGGCACATTTGTCACAACTAGAAAACCAACACGGGGACATGTGGTGGACTGAATAATGTCCCCCAAAGATGTCTTTGTCCTATTCCCTGGACCTCAGAGCAGGACTATGGAAGGGGGCGGCCCTGGGTGAGGGAGGACAGAGGCTCATCACGTCACCAATGCCCAGTCTGGAGTTCAAGGTCAGTGTCTCCAAGTTAGGGGCAGCCGCTTTCCTCTGCACAGCCCTTGTTTTTCTTCTCTCTTCAACCGGCTAAGCCAACTAGCCACCCCATCCCCCACCCAGAGGCCCTGTTCTCTCTTTTGAATCGCTATTTTAACTCCTCACTCTTAGCTTTTCACAGGCTATGAGGAAGCCCCATGACCTGTTATCTCTCTCATAATAGGTTTTCTGGATAATAAAATTAACACATGAATAGTATAGTAAGTATAGACAATGGCTATTTATTTATTCATTTATGATTTATTTATTTAGAGACAGAGTCTCACTTTGTCACCCTCAGTAGAGTATCATGGCGTCATAGCTCACAGCAACCTCAAGCTGTTGGGGTCAAGCGATCCTCTTGCCTCAGCCTCCAGAGAAGCTGGAACTATAGGCGTCCACCACAACATCTGGCTGTTTTTTAGAGCCTGGGTCTCACTCTTGCTCAGGCTAGTCTTGAACTCCTGAGCTCAGGTAATACACCCGCCTTGGCCTCCCAGAGTGCTGGGATTACAGGCTTGAGCCACCGCGCCTGGCCTAGACCAGGCACTTTTAAAACAGAAAATAAGTCACCAATTCCACCACCCCAAGAAAACCAGCCATGCTATTTTGATGTTAACGATGAGGAAACCTGGGTAAGGCCACGTGGGAAGTCTTTGTTACTTTTCTGGTATTCCAAAGGTTTATTTTTTATCAAAAAGATTGGAGTTTGAATAGCTATTTCAGCATTTATTGTATGATCTTGGGCAAGTCACTTAAATCCCCAGCTCCTCTGTCCTTTTATCTCTATAACAGGCACCATGATATCCATTCTGGTTACTGCCTGTGAAGACGAATTGGAAGCCTGCAGGGGAGAGTGTTTGGTAAGTTGTCCAGGGTCATAATAAAGTGTTTGCTATGATCCCGGGAGAACTTGGGGAATCAGGCCTGTAGCTAAGAGTTGGGATCAGCATTTGGGAAGGAGGAAAGAAAAAAAAAAAGAAAGAAAGAAAAGAAAACAACAGTTGATCAAGGCAAAACATGCCCAGAAATGGCAGATTGGCTGAGAAAGATGAGGCTAATTTGGGGAGAGATGATGTCAGCGTTTAGAGATCCTGGTAAACAACCCACCGTTCTGTAAGACATGTGTGATATGTTTCAGATCATGGTCAAGTGAAACCAAAGACCGGAGGGAAATGTGATGCTTTGTAATGGAGTTTCCTCCCATATCCCAGGATTTCCCCCTCACTCTAGATCATCACCACTGCCCAGCCTTGGACCTTGTTAGCATTTTCCTAGATGCACCAACCGGTCCCCTCCTCACCCTCCCTCCAATCATCCCATCAAACAGCATCCAGGGTGGACCTTCCAAACCTCAAATGTGATCATGCTATTCCCCCATTAGCAAACCCTCCAAAGGATTCCCGGGCTCCACCCCAAACTCTTGCCATCTTATTTCCATGCTGGTCTCTTTGATCTCACTCTGACATTCATGTTCCATTCTATCCCAGGGTCTAGAAACAAGGCTGGGCATACTTCCTGTCCACGAGACACCCCTAAGTACATACCCCTGCTGTACTGCTAAGCACATCTATCTGCCTCTGCTAAGCATCTTGCCTCTCTGAGCCGATGCTATTCAATCCTCAAGACTCAGCTCAGCAGTCACCTCCTCTGGGAAGCCCTCCCTGAATACCACCTAATGGCAGGACACCTTTCTTCTAGGCTCTTAGAGCTATTTATACTTGTGGCTTATGCCTATCTTATTAGTTATAGAAATAATCTGTTTACAGAACACTTTTTAAAACATGAGCTGCGTTCCCTCTAAAAATCATATACACAAGAGGACTGAGATTTATCCATCCCCGGAGTAGTAATCTGGCAAATACTCATTGGTCGCTTACTATGTGCCACACCCAGGACCAAACACTGAGTCTTCCTGACAATGCTTTGAAGCAGGTGATGCCGTTATTCATGCTCTACAGACACGGACACGGATGCTCAGAGAGCTTAGGGACCTTGCTCAACACCAGATGTGCATTAAGGGACAAAGATAGAGGTCCCAGACGCAACTCCTACAGTCCCCAGAACCCAGAACAGTGTTCAGTCAACATTTGCTGAGTCAAAGTGCAAATCTGGGAATAAATAAGCAGAACGACCATTCTTGAAAGAGCCCCTTGCTGAGAGCAATGTGGGAAGACTGAGGCATCTGTGTTAAAGCAAGAGAGGCTCTGGGGGTCTTCTTCACTCTGAGGTCCCCAGAATCTTGCTGCTCCTCCCCAATTTCCAACTGGGTCCCAGGAGATAGCTCCAACCTTTATACTTTGAACATTCTTGATAGGGATCCCTGGAGAGCAGATGAACCTCCAAGAAATACCCCCATGGGGTCTGCACAGGTGGGAGGGGTGGTGTCTACACCTGGCTTCCTTCAAGCTATGCTATGCACTGTGCCTTTGATTTATGGCCTCATTTAATCATCAAGTCCAAAACTATTAGCTTCAGGAGAGGTTGGATCCAGGTGCTCAAGCAATGCCATCAGAACTCCACTCATCTCATCCTCCCTCATCCTCTCCTATGTTTCAGCTCTGCTTTCCCCTGTGTTGGCCTCATTATCAAGCAAGTTCTGGTCTGGAACGTTGTCCCCAGCAGTTCCTGGTTTCCGTGTTACTCCTTCATCTACTTCCTAGTAGGACAACTTCTCTTTTTTGGTATTTTTGTAAAAGTCGCCAAGCCAAATCTTGCTGGACTGGCTTGTACTTCCTGTTCATCTCTGAATCATCAAGGTAGTTCAGGGAAAGAATACACTGGCCAGGCACGGGAAATGTGATCACTCTTAAAAATGGGGGTGGATTTCATCCCCACCCCAAAGGCATGCATCAAGGGCAGAGATGGCAGCAATGTCCCCAGGGAGACCATTTTCAGAGGCAACTGGGCTGGAAAAATCAACAGACATCCAGAACAAAATGTCCAGGTGAAACAGGGAATTCTTTCTTCCACAGTAAATTTCACAAGTTTCAGCTCATTTCAGGAAACTTCATCCAATCCCAGATTCAGAATTCCCTTGACGAGGCCCTAAAAGTCCCCATAAGGCAGGACACCTGGGTGTTTGTGATGGCAATCTTCCCCTCATCCTTGCTGTGTCTGGCTCAGATGATATCAGATTCAAAGATGGGAGATGGAGTAAGCTGTAAAAAATAATCTGCTATTAAGCCCTGTGCGGGTACTGACTGCTGTGGCATTTGGGAGATGAAACCAACACCGTTCCTTTGGCGATAACAGCCACTTTCCAATCATGCTGATAAAAAAGGAAGGCATGAAGTCAAGTGACATTTGCGTGTTAGGAAAAGCACACCTCTCTGGCTCCAAAACCATTTCAGGAGCTGGGGAAGCAGGGGACCTTGGAGGGTGCCCCCTCCGCCTTTGGGGGAGCATCTTGGCCTTGGAGTTCACACAGCCAGGCAGGGTCCAGCCTTCATCTTTCTCCAAGGGGCCCCTGCCGCCCCCACCCCACCCCCATCTGCTACTGGCAAGTTTAAATACCAGCCTGTTTCAGCTCCAAAATGTGGAAATTAAGAAAGGAAACGAGAGGCGGTGGGAAGGGAAGAAAAGCGATGAATCACTTTTGGATCGTTGCCTCATTCCAACGCCGCGTGGGGTTTATTTTGGTCGTCACCCTCGCTTGGTGAGAGGCAGTTCAGTGTGGGAGGGAGAGTTGGGGAGTTGAAAAGATGAGTTCAAATCCGAGCTCCACTACAGGTTGGCCAGAGGCCTGAGGCCACACTCACTTCTCTTAGCCTCGGTTTCCTCATCTGTACAATAGGGATCATACCCTTCCACAGGCTCATTCTGGAGGGCAAGGGGCATAACTGCATCTCAGTGCAGGGCAGCTGGTCCTGAGTTGGCTCTGAAGGAGATGGTCCTTCCTCCCCTCCCCCTCCCCCTCCTGTGAACTTGGGCTCCACATCCACCCACCATCCAGACCAGGAAGCAGCAGCACTTTGTCCCCTCTGTGGCCCTGAAATCCACCTCCTTGCTGGCCTTCCAGGCCTGCCCTCTGCCAGTGCCCAGCCCTCCCCCTGGCCTCGCAGCTTCTCCTTCCCCAGGCTCCACCCACCCAGGCTGTGGCCTGTTTCTGGAGTATCAGAAGCACTTTCCTACTTCCAGGCCACTGTGCAGCTGTCACACTCTCTCCAACGCGGGCTCTTCCCGGGCCTGCCTCCTTCTCATCTCAAATAAAGACCCCCGACCACGACCACACCTCAGTCAATTTCAGCTTGTCTCCCTGAAATGATCTCATTTATTTGTTTATCTGGCAGTTGTCTAGCTCCCCCAGGAGAACATGAGCCCTAAAAGGCGGGGAACATTTCCATCTGGTTCATTTTGTGTCCCCAGTGCAGTGCCAAATGGCATACCTGGCACAGAAGAGGCACTCAAATACCCGGGAAGGGAGAGAGGAGAAAAAGGAGAAGAAAGGAAGAAAGGAAGGGAAGGAGGGAGAAAGAGGGGTTCCCTCCACTGTCACCCCCATGTTCTGAGCCTCTATTCCTCACACCTCAGGGTCTTGACTCCTGTCACCCACACCTGGGCCCCTTCACACCTGCAATGCCCCGTCTGACCTGTGTCGACGGCTGCTTCATATGTGACAGTCCACCCACGCCCCCTTCCACGTGGTTGTGTCGTGACAGCCAGTCCAGTTCCCATTTTCACATTACTGTTCTCAGAGGTACCAAGCATGAGATGAATCTCTTATTTCTACCTGTCACACCCTAACGTTGCCTCTGGAGGGTTCCCATCCCTGGCACTCAGTCTCAGCTCAGATGAAGCTGTCTGGTTCCCAGGTCCAGGGATGGACATGTGACTTGGGTCTAGCCAATGAGAATGCAGAACTTTCCTAGTCGCAGTGATTGGTTAGCAAAGGTCACATGATTCCAGCTGGAGCCATTGATCTTGACTCCCAATGTTCCTCCTGAGAGTTATTAGTAAAGAGCAGTCCTTCTATTAGGAATGCTGAGCTAAGTAGATGTTAGCTGGGAGCTCACGCCCTGCTTCCCACAGCATGGGGACAGCCTGACTGACAGTGAAGCTAGCACCAAGGACGGCAGAGCCCAGATCTCTAATGGTATCATTTTAGCACCCTGATCCAGCTCTACCTGAAGTAGACACTGATGGCCTCTGAAATTTTCAATGACCTAACCCAATAAATTCCCTTTTGTGCTTAAGCCGACTCAAATTTGTCACTTGCCACCAAAATGTTCTGACTCATAGAGCAAGCATTAGTCAGTAGCTACTGAAGTGGCAGCCAGTGGGGGCAAAAGGGTGGGGAGTGTCTGCCATAGAGAGAAGGCCCCCCAACTTTCCAACTCTATTGAGGACAGAGCTTGTGCCAGCCTCCCCTCCCCCCCCTTCTTAACACTGTCCTGTGGCAGATATAAGTAACATTTTCCACCAGGAAGAGGGGAGAGCCCACAGAACTCTGGGGCAACCAGGACTTTGTCCAAGAAAACCCATCTTCCCAGATGGAAGGCCCCAGATCTGCTCTCTGCTGGGGGTGCCCAGCCCACCGGGCGGGACCTGCTTCCCCTCATTCTTTCAAGGTGAAAAGTCAGTCTGAGCTACTAGTTACATCTTTGCAGGAAAGAGAAGACATCCTTAGCCTTCTCTACGGCACGGAGCGTTTCCAGTGTGCAGGCTGCCTCCCACTTACCATCGTCCCCAGGCCTACACCAGGCCTGCCTCCTGAGTGTTCAGGCAAAGTGGCATGCAGGGGCCATCTGGGATCCATTCCAGCTCTCTCCAGCAGGCAAGTGCTCACTTGAGGAGGAAATGTTTGCAGGAAAACCACCCCATGGGGTGGGGGTGGGGGGGCAGCGCAGCTCTCCAGAAGCAGACTTCAGAGCAGAAACACAGCTGGGGGTGCAGGGCACCAGAGAGGCCTCATCAGCCTGACAGGTGTCAACTCGGGAAGAATGACAGCCTCAATCCCTCCCGGGATCT
The DNA here is from genome assembly GCA_963573935.1 of Arctocebus calabarensis. Lineage (NCBI taxonomy): Eukaryota > Metazoa > Chordata > Mammalia > Primates > Lorisidae > Arctocebus > Arctocebus calabarensis. Next base: position 31,374 of record CAUYON010150000.1, read on the forward strand.
TGGGCTGAAGACAGCTTTCTTCCTGCTTCTGAAGCCTGGCATAGAGCCCAGGTGTTTGGAGTTGGGCAGGAGTTCGTGGGGCTCCCAGCTCCCCTCTCTGGCTGCAGCTTCACCTGATGCTCAAGAGATGGTCACCTTGCCAAAATGTGGGTTTCCAAGAAGAGAGCCCAGGTCTGAATCTCAGCCCCTCGGTTCGGCTCATTCTTGTGGACTTTGCTGTGCTGTAGTGTCCTAAATGCCCACTTCCTGCACACACCTGTGCCTCCAACCTGCAGCTGGACATCTCTGCTGAGACACCCTACAGGCACCTTGAACTCAGTGCCCCCAGAACTAAACTCCCTGCTCCCCACCACCAACTCCTCCTGCTGCCACGTTTCCTAGCTCAGAGAATGACACTTCTAGTCACCCCAAATTTGGATATTTCCCCTCATTCCTCTCTCCTCCTCCTCACCCAAAGATAATCAGTTGCCAACTGCTGACTTTCCTCCCTAATCCTCATCCCACTAAGACTCCTCGGCCCGGTCTTCTCCAGCCTGAATTGCCTCAGCAGACGCCTCACAGGTTTCCCTGCCTCCACTCTCGCTGGCTCCTGGCAATTCCCCACTCAGCAGCCACACTGGCTCTCCTGAAACACAAATCGAATCTGTCCCTCCCTAATGCAAACCCCCTGTGGTGGCAAATCCTTCTCCAACAGAACAAGTCTCAAGTCCTTGCCAAGGCTTACAAAGCCTTTCCTAATGTAATTTCTAGTCTGCCAAAATGAAGACTTTCAAATGTTTCCTCTAAAGTAGGCAAACTTTGTCTGCAAAGGGCCGGATAATAAATAGTTTAGGCTTTATGGGTCATTTCATCTCTGTCACATTTACTCAACTCCGTCATTATAGTAAGAAAGCAGCTGTAGATGTCATGTAAATGAGCAGCTGTGCCTGTGTGCCAATAAAATTTTATTTACAGAAACAAGTGGTGGGCCGGGTTTGACCCATAGTCTATAGTTTGCCAACCCCTGCTATAAAGAAATGAGCTAATTATGTACTATCTCCACCTCTCAATTGCCCCACCTAGAAAATGGTTCTGATGTCACTCAAATTGAAGGGCTGCTGGAGGATTTCAAAGAATGTGTCTAGTGCCTGGCAGAATCTAGCACATAGGAGGTGCTCAGCGAGGATCACTATTATTAAAACCATTCCCTTTCTGCACATTTAAGAGTTGATCAGTCCTGACTCCCCACAAAGAAGGCTGTAAGGACACAGACCCTTTTCCTCTCTGGAGGTTTGATGGTTCATGATGTATTTATGGAGGGACTGTGAAGCCAAATAGCTGAGCACCTACTATGTGACAGGCCCTGAGCTTCGTGATGATAATGATCAAAAGAAATCATCAGACAGCATTTAGAAGCCAGGTCTTAGAATTCTAAGGAAGTGAGAAAACACTGTAGGAATTTGTCCAAATCAGCTGCCTGCCTGCTGCCTGCCTGGCCTTGTGCAGGCACAGGGCTGTCCAGAGGAACTAGAAGCAAGCTCTGCCTTTAAAAAGGTATTACCTATAGAAACTATTTTCTGTTACTTCTAAACATCTGCCTGTTCTTGTCCCTACAGCCATGTTTCCTGCGCAGAGGGAAGACAGAGGTTGAATCCATCTTGGGTCCCTCTAGAGCTCTCTAGGAAAGGGGTGCAACTCCCTCTCCAATCGCCCTGTGTCCCATCAAGGTCTAACACAGAATGACACTGGCTCCTCCTTTTACCTGGACAGGGCCTATGCAGGGTCCTGACTTTTGGTTGTCCCTGACTGAAGGGCAGAGGTGATGCGGGCTTGAGAACCTTTCCCATCGCTCTCCTGCTACAGGCCTCCTCTCCAGCTGACCTCCCACCTGGGCTCTTTGTCAGTGCCAAAGTGACACTGGCTGGCCTCCCTGGTGGCCAGGCTTGGCCATGACTAAGTTCTTACAAGGGGATGGCTTTGAGAGACTGTGACCCTCCTTTATCTCTTCCCCCAACCTGCTCCTGGAACACAGGTGTGTGGGACACCATCCTGGGCCATCCAGATGAGAGGAGGCAGCACGGAGCCACAGTGGGACAGGAGTGGGCCCCTGAGGCCATGAAGCTCCTGTCTCAGGCATGGACTATCTCATCCAGATTCTTAAGCGACAGAGAAATAATTGCCTCTGATTCAGCCACTGTTGTTCTGGCTTTTTGGTTAACAACATTTAATTAATTAGTTAGTTAGTTAGCTTTAATTTTTGAGATAGGGTCTTGCTCTGCTGCCCAGGCTAGAGTGCAATCCAATACACCTGGCCAACAGCTGCATTTAAATCCTACCTAATGTCATGCCAAGCAGAGTGGCCTGTGTCCCTGTCCCAACAGCGGTTCCATCCATTGCACTATGCAATACTTTATGGCTTCATTAAACCAGGGTTCACTGGACACCTACCATGTACTAGGCAGATGCTGCCAGGAGGCTACTGAGATAAATGACAGTCTTGCTTGCCAGTTCAAAGGAAGAAAGGAAGAGTAATGATGGAGATACACGGAGTCCTTAGCTGTGCATTGTGGGCTTATGAGGTATGGTCTGTAAACATTCCCATTGCATAGATGTGCAGTATGAGGTCTAGAAAGATTAGCGTCCAATGGGTAAGAAGTGATGAAGGATGAAATCAAAACCAGTCAAGTCCAGCTCCAAGTGCTTTCCTATCCATCCTCTGCTAACTACGCATGTCACAGGCAGATGTGTCCTCAGTGTCACCAACATCACGCCAACAAAACACAGTAGACTTAATGCTCATTGAGCCCTCACTTGGCCCCGGCTGCTGTGTTCAGGGTTTGCTCTGCATCACCTCCCTTCTCCCTCTCTGCAGGCCTGTGAGGCTGGGGCTGCCATGGCCCTGATGTTACAGATGAAGAATATAACATGGAGAGTACAAGAAGCTGGCCTGGGATTCCAAAGCAAGTTACTGGCAGGTGGTGATAGGGCTGGAGGGAGTTCTGACTTTTTACATATGTGGATAATGGGCTGAGGACCCTGGAGGTCCGGCCCAGTCCTGTGCCTCATCCTTATCCCAAGCCAAATAGGAATAAAGCTTATATCTGCCCCCTGGGCTGGGAGCTCCTCAATGCCAAGCCCTCATTTATCCCTGCGTTCCCAGAACAGGCCCTTCCACAGTCTGTGCTGTGAGAATGGGCAGTTCCATTTTCTTCCACTATACCTGTCCATTGCCAAGTGCAGTGGATGACCCGCTTTGCCATGGACAACCCTGTGTGCTGCATATGACCCCGTGTGCCATGGATAAGCCCACATATCCTGGATGACCCAGTGCATCATGGATGGCCTGTGTGCCACGGACTATCCTGTGAACCATGGGTGACCCCATGTGCCCTGGACAACTGTTGCTTTTGTCCTCAGCAGCCACTCTCCCTTCTGGAATCAGTGCCCCCAGTGTTTTAGGGAATCAGTAAGTGGGCTCAAGTAAAAGGGTGAACATGTGACCAAAGCCTAAACTAATCCCCTTGGCCACACCTGTTGGTTCTGAGAAGGGTGCTGGGGCCCGTGAGGTAGGAGGAGGCTGCAGTTTATTCCACTCACCGTGACCCCACGAACATATGCAGGTGGGAGCTGCTATCACCATCTTGCTAAAGCCGACTCAGAGAGAGGCAGAGCAGAGAGATGGAAGCTGCTGAGGCTCAGTTTATATCATTTGAGTCCCTGAAGACTCAAATTGGTTTCATGTAAACCCATAAATTCCCGTTTTTTGTAAGCCATTTTGCAACAATATTCTGTCCCATTTGAACCAAAATTATTCTAATGGGAGCCCTGTTTGGAGCTTGTTTCCTACTTTCAATAATGATGCCAATTACCCTCCTCCCTCTGAGTCTCTTACCGAAGCCCAGTCAGTCCATATGAATGGGTTTGTCACATGCTATTTGCCCTGTTCATTCACAAGGATACTAAAAGTTGCTTCAAGGAGGAGGATTAAGTATCACATTATTGCCTGGAGAACTAGCACTGAGAATTGATCACAACGAGTCTCACATCTCATTTAGATTCACATCCGTGTGTCTCATTTTTCAGTGAGACTGAAAGTTCCAAGAGGTCAGAGTCATGTCCTATAAATTCAACAGCAATGATTAAGTGCCTGAGCTGTCCCAGGCACTGGCTAGAAGCTGGGAACACAGAGGATAATAAAGAAGGTGACTGTCCTCTCCCAGGCAGACATGAAAGCAGATCATTGCACAGATGAAAAGTGCATTGTGACAGGATGATTTGAGTTGCAAGTAACTGAAAAATCCAACTTTAACTGGCCATACCAATATAGGCTTCACACACACACACACACACACACACACACACACACGCACACATGAAAAGAGCAGATAAGATTCAGTTTCTACACTAGATCATCCAGAAGCTTAACAATGTCATCTGTGACCTTAGCAACAATGCCAGCTGTGACCATGTCTCAGCACTGCCATTTCAGCAAATTCTCTGCATGGCCAACTGGATCCTACTGGCTACACCTTTCCACATCCACATGGGGGGGGCAGGGTCAACAAAGATGCATTCTGATTGGCCCTTCAAGATCACATGGCTGTATGTGGACCAATGATTGGGCAGAAAAATGGACTAGTGAGCTCCCTGTAAACCAATCAGGGCCTACCATGGCCAAAGAGGTAGTTACACACAGAGGAAGAGAATTTGCTGGAAGGAAATCTGGGGAAGGAGAAGGAATGGTTTGTTGGTGGAAAACACCCACTGCTTACCCTCGGAGATGGGAATGGCACCAGACCCCCTTGGAACTGATGCCTGAAGCCTCTCCTGTGTCCCTCACTAGGCTGTGCAGCTGTGGATGCTCTGTATTAGTTCACAATAATAGCAGTGCCAGAAGTAGCACCTAATGTTTACAAAACATTTCTGGGTCTCCCCTAGCCAGTCTTAGCATGGGCACCTCCATTTTGCAGATAAGGAAAATGAAGCCTAAGGATAACTGAAGTGACCCTCCCAAGTGGTTGGTCTGAACTTGAAAATCAAGGCAGCATCCTGTTATCTTCAGTTCCCCGGTGTTGGAAAGGTTCTAGCACAGCCCTGTGCTTGGCTGGGTGGATGGTCTTCAAAGTAGACAGAAAACAGAAACCGCCTCTCTGCTGTGTGTCACATGTGCCGTTGAAAAGAATCCTTCACGCTTCACAGGGACTGCCTCCAGAGTCCTTTACAAATCCCCAAATTGGCAGTCCCAGCTACTGTATTTAATTTTCTCCAAACTGCAGGAAAATGTAACAGAAAACTTCAGTGTCCCCTGCAGACCGCATGATGTTGTAAATGAATGTTCTGTCCCCAAAATAAGCTTGACACCACACTCCATTGCGTTATTAGCATGAAAACACTAAGCATTACTTGCTCGAATCGGCACAAACAACCCTAGCTGTTGACTTTCTCCAGAGGGGTGGAAGGGACGGTTTCACTGACTGCTCCAGGTCAGGGCAGGTCCAGCCAGCATGGCTGTGCAGCTGCAGAGGTGGCGCTGGATAAGGCAGGGACTCTGTAGTCGGGAGCCCTCTGGCCACATGACCTTGCTTCCCTGGCAGGCACCTGCACCTGCCTGCCTGCTAGAGACATGAGTTTGCAACTCCGGGCTTGCACGGATTCTCTGCTTCTGCAGCCTTGTCTCCTTTGGGGACAAGAACTCCAGGAAGCCCCCTTTCCCCGCAGTAAGTCCCTTCCTCTGATGGGAGGGGCCTAGGAGGCAGGCAAGGGTCAGTGTGGGAGAGAGTAAGGAAGAAGCTACGCAGGGGTGTCTCCACCTAGCAGAACAGGGCACTTTGCACTGGCAGCTCGTTGAAGGGGCTGGAGTCTGCTTGCTTTCCTGCTGTCCTCTTTCTGGACCTGGTGAGCGAGTCGCCTCTGCAGGAAGCTGTTCCCCACTTTCTGCTGAACTCCTGGAGCCCTTCATCAGCCTTATGCTCTGGAGCTTTTGATTCCTCTTCACATCACCTGCACTCCATTAAGACTCATCTCTAATTCATCTTTACTGTACAGGCTACCTGGGAGAAACTGCTCCGCAAAGCTGACAGATAAATACAGGGCCAATAGGACGTGGGATATTGGTGGCACCAACACATGGCCCTGATTATCATGTCCTCATGCCCATTTTTTAATACCTCTGTGCCACGGTTTCCTCATCCGTAACATGAGGACGATAACACACGATCCCATAGGGTGAGACTTAAATGAGCCGTTGTAGGAAAAATACTTAGAATGGTACCTGGTCCATAGAAAAGACTCAGTCAATGCTGGCCATTAAATCGTTAAATATTGAAATAATTGAATAGTTGGGAGGCATGGTGGGAATAACATGGTCTGTAATTCCATGTAGCCTGTGCCCAGGTTTTACCAGATCTTGGCAGAGAAGTTCTCCACCCTCTCTGAGTCTTTTTTTCAAAAGTGGATGATGATTGCACAGCTTTATCGGGGTGCTGCGAGGTTTCACGAGCTTTAAATGCCTCACTGTGCAAAAATCAGTTACCACAGCAGGCCTGACTGTGAGTCCTGGAAAGACCTGCTCGCCTGGGTGGCCCTGGGCTGGCATCTGGGAAGGTGGCTTTTCGGAGGGCTCCCACCATTTCTTGACAATAGTGCTTCACTGTGACTAAACTCTTTGCACAAACAATGTGGTTTATGCTGGACCCCTGCTTTCCTCCTGGGGATTTTGGCACATGCCAGGCTGAGGCTGCCCATGAGCCCAGCTTCCAGTAAAATCCCTGGACACTGAGCCTATGAGGAGCCTCCCTGGTAAACGGCATTTCACGCGTGCTGTCACAATTCATTGTGGAAGAAATTACGCGTGTCTTGTGTGACTCTCTCGGGAGAGGGCTTTGCAAGCTTGTACCTGGTTTTCTCTAGACTGTGTAGCACGTGCTTTTTCTCTTTGCTGATTTTGCCCAGTGTCCTTTCACTGCAATAAGTTGTAGCCATAAGCATAGGTCTGTGCTAAGCCCTGTGAGCCCTCCTAGAAATCGTTGAACTTGGGGCAGTTCAACACTCACCTGTGCTGCACTTGCCCCATGGGGAGTCCTCGGGAAGCAAAGGCCTCAAATCTGAGTGTCCGTGGTAGTCACTGGTTCATCATCCTTATAAGACTCAAGTAAGAGGTATCCTTCTCTAAAAGTAACTTAATTTCCTTTTAAAAACAAAAAACAAACAAATGTTCAAAAAGATTATTTATTGCATGGACCCTGAACCTAAGAGCAGCAAGGACAAAAATATGCAAATATAAGAGTGTTCATAGCTTTGTAACAATCTTCTGTGCTAAAGAAAATTCTATCAGCTTCGTCTTTTCTATCTTCTTCTACCCTGCAGGAAGGGATTTGCCTGGCTGATTACCGGGCCTTTTCTTTGTTGATTAAGGTAGTTGATAAGGGAGATGATATAAACAAGGACGCGTGAGAGTTGCAGTAGGAAAGGAGAAATCTACACGGGTGAGTGGGGAATAGATTAGGGAATAAGAAGGGGAATCAAAGATCAAAGAGCCCATGGAGGCTAAATTAGAGACAGGGTTTTGTTTGTTTGTTTCATTTTGTTTAAATATGAAACTGAAGAGGAGAAAATAACTACATGGCAGGATTGAAGAAAGATTTGGGAAAGAGTCTTACAAAAGGTTTTGATATGAGTTAGGAATGGGTTCTCTCTATGGCATGCTATTCTCAAGATTCAAATTAATTTAGTTTGGGGGTTACTAAACCTTTTTTTCATACTAGCTATATGCCAAGCTGGACCATGAGGCAAGTAGGCTCTATACGGCCATAGTTCTACCACAGCTATGAGTCACATTTTCTCTACCTTCCTCTCTCTCTCTCTTTCTCTCTCTCACATCCCCCCCCACCGAGTAGGCTATTTTAGAATTTGCCAAATGACATTTACTATCACTGATTAATTTTCTCTGCTCAGCCAGATTTACTGCCAATCTGCCTCATTCGAATGTTTTCTACCCTATGATTAATATAACTCATGGGAAAAAGACAGGAGAGAGAGCGGAAGCAGGCTACCCCCACACCCAGACTCCGATACCTGGGCTGGTTCAATCATATCAAGTTCAGCGGTGACTGGTCAACGATGTGCCCAGCCCACATCACCGCACTCTCCTTGCCTGAGGCTCAGATAGGGTCCCACCTTCTCAGCTGTATTAAGCCCTGGTCTGCAACAGCTGAAGTTTCTTAAGTGTCTGAGCTTCAAAACATGCAAGGACAAGATCAAAGTTGCTTAGGGGAAAGGAACCTGAAGCAGACTTTGAGAGGACAAACATCTCACATGAGATTCTGGAATTAAAGACAAAGTAGTAACATATGCCAAACATCAGCCCTTAAAAACGCCTGAGCTTTGAAAAGAAAGAAGACTAAACTCTCCGCAGGAGACTGCCAGATTTATCTTTAAGACAGAATGTACCTTATGCAAATAAAAGGTATAAAATGTTATTGGAACAGGCACTTCCCAAAGAAAATATCCAAAATGGTTACAAACATAGGAAAAACTGCTCACTTCATTACTTTTCAGGGACATGCAAATGAAAACCATAAAATGATACTAGTACATATCTACCTAAAAGGTTAGGTGTGGCAAGGAGATGAACACTGCAGGTCATGGGAGACACAGATTGAATTGGTACAACCACTTTGCAAAACCATTTGGCAGTATCTTCTAAAGCTGAATATATGCATAAATTTTGACCCAGCAATTCCACTCCTTGGAACATACCCAGCAGAAATGTGGACCTATGTTCACCACATGCATGTACAAGAATGTTCACAGCAACATGATTCAAAGTAGTACCACCTAAAACCTACCTCAAAGCTCATCAGAGTAGATGGAAAAATAGTGATCTATTCACAGAGTGGGAACACTGTACTCTGGGGGTTGACAAGCTATGGTCCTGTTTTTGTGATACGGGCTGACTATGTTTATAAATAAAGTTTTATTAGAACACTGTCACATCCATTGATTTAAATTTTGCCTATGGCTGCTTCCATGTTACTGTAACAGAGATGAGTTTTGAAAGCGATCACATGGCCTGTGATGCCTCAAATATCTATTATTGCCCTGTACAAAAAATGCTTGCAGTCCCCTGCTTGACAGCAAACAAAATACAACTACACATGATCCTGAGACTGTATTTCACAGTATTAAATGAAAGAATCCAGTTTCAAGAGAGTACAAATTATTTCATTCCATTTTCATGAAGTTAAAAGTAGACAAAAATACCCCATTTGTGCGGTGTGAGAAGTCAGGCTGGACACTGCCCTGAGAGGCAGAGGAACTGAGGACCTGAAGGCTCCTGGGACACTGTGTTGTTTCTAGATCCTTCTACATGTGACATAGGTGTGGTGAGAATCCATTGAGTTGTGTATTTACGCCATGCAAACTTTCTTCTAGGACTATTTCAGTGGAAAATCTTTTAGAGATGTTATGGAAGCTCCCTGTATCCCATCACAGAACCTCAAGCCACTCACCCTGCTCTCCTCTGTGTCTGTCCTCACATAAGTTGACGGTTCCCCGAAAGCCACCCCTCCCCCCCACCCTGCTCCCTTTGATAGGACAATGCAAGCCCATTCTTCAAATCTCGGTTGAGCTTTCTCTTCCTCCAAGGCACCTTCCCACCTCACCCCAGGGCTCACAGACAATCCAGCGGAGCAGGGAAGGAGACCTACCCCCACCAAGGTGACACTGGATCTCAGGTGAATTTGAAGAAACAAAAGTATAACTGATTGAATCTCAAGGGTTTGTCACACAGGAAAGACCAGGTTGGCCACCCTGGGGGATTCAGCAGTTTGTGGTTTAGTCTAATCTAGGTTAAGCCATGTCTCATGAGTAGCTTGGTCTGGTGGAAGGAACATGGGGCAAACCTGGAAAAACAACTGTAGCAGCCAGGAAGCTGTGAAGTTCAAGGGGCTACGCCAATTGGCCTGAACGAAGTGAGGAATTCATCATCTTGCATAACAGAGAAACACAGGGGAGGTGATGGCTTCAGGTAGGGCTGGATCCAGCATTGCACTGATGTCATCAGGCAAACAAGGACTCGGTCTCTCCTCTCTTTGGCTCTGTCCCCCCCGCAGGTTTCATTCTCTGATGAGTCTCTGCCTCCAGCAGCTTTGTGCTTTGTGTTTAAGTCCAGTGGAAAGATTGAGTTTCTTTTTCCTAGTAAGCCAAAAGAAGTGGCAGAAGCAGGTCTCCTGGGCCTAGTTTGGGGCACATGCTAAGACCTGATGGAATCTTTGTAATCAGGGGGTGCTGATGTTGCCCTCAGTAGAATGCATTAGAGCTGATTCGTAGCTGGTGGGTCGGAAGTACAGCACAACAACCTTGTGATTGGTGGGTAGGAGCAGCCTTGTGGGACTGAGCCCTGCACCTGTGGGGTCTGACGTTATCTCTGGGTAGAAGGGTCAGAAGTAAATGGGATCAGAGGACACCAGCTGGTCCTCTGTGCACCTGACTGCTTGCTGGATGTTTGGGGGGAGAAAGCCCCATTCGCTTGGGTCAGAAGCCTTTTGTGTCATGAGAGTAGAGAATAAACTGAGTTTGTTTTTCCTACATCCTCAGAGTCCCCCCAAAGAAAAATAAGGGTGTTGTTATCAGCAGGGGAAGAATGAGAGGGCAGGTGGGTCAAAATTACAGCCCCACCTTGCAAGTGCTCATTGTGACCCTCGAGAATCCAGCTTCCTGATCTGGACAAGGGTGATGAGTGCCCCCATTGCATGGGGATATTGCGAGATTGTGTCTCACCTGGGAGCCGGGGACCTGACCAAGACAGGCACGTGGTAAACAGTGGGGCTCTCTGAACCATCCTGCTGCTCAGGAAGGAGAAATGCCCTGTCTTCCTGCCCAGGGCTGGGGACGAGGATGAGGAGTGAGGGCCACCCACCGTGTGGGTGCTGAGAAGCTACCGTATGAGTGCACTGCTCTATCAACCACAGCCACTTTATCTGATAGACCCCAGAGGAGAACATTATGTTTTCTAACACACAGTTGAGACAAACGAGCAGATTAATTCAGCACACATGTGAAACACATTTTGTGATTTGCAAGTCAAATATTGAGCTTCAGACCACACTCTCACCCCAGTGAGAAGTCACATCCTCAGGGTTAGGTGGGAACGGGCAAGGTGGGAAGGGATGTCTGGTTGTGCATTGCAGTTTTGAATCTGACAGTCAGTGTGACCTCCAGCAGGAGGCTGAGCCACTGTGGGCCTCCGTTTTCTCATCTGTGCAAGGGGTCAATTACAGGCACAGCATAGGTCACTGAGTTCAGTTCCTGGAACAAAGAGCTGCTCTGCATATTCTAGAAAGAAAAGAATTTAGCACGGGGCAATAGATGCTCCCAGAAACCACACTGGAAGTGGATACGCAGCACTCTCTGGGCTAGGTCTCCAGAAGCACATGGCTGATCTGGCCCCCAGGATGCTTGTACATCTGCCTTCCCCAGAAGCTGGGCGGTCGTCAGCTTCAAGAGCACACACACAGCATGAGTTGTGACTCTGTAATCAAGAAGCCCTTACCAGTGCAAAGTCCCCCGGATTCCCACAATGCTGACGACCAAGTCTGCTGATGCCAGATCTGGATGCAAAGACCCCCAGATTCCCACAAAGCTGGTGGCTGGTCCCTGGAAGGCAGGATGGAAACCCCAGAAGTGGCAGGAGGAAGACCTCGGCCTCACTGCCCTTCAGCTCTCAACTAGAGGGACAGAATTGCATCCTGAGTATTTCGGGTGCAGAGGAACTGGGGAAATGGCTTTTTTCTCTCTCGAGCCTCTGCAGTACAAGAAGAGGGTGACAGCTGAGAAAGAGGTGATGTAGAAAGGCACTAGAGAATTAGGAAGTCCAGCAACCAGTCCCAGGGGGCAGCTGGAGTTAGCGGCCCTCTGATCTGGCCTCCAGAGCTCTGAAGGGTCCTGGCCCACAGGCCTTCACCCTGCCACAGCCTTTCTAGCTCTAACGATCACCCGCCCTCTGCATCCTTCTAGATTCAACAATCACCCGGCCTTTTGGAGGAGCCTTCCCGGTCTCAGGCATGGACGGACAATGGGACTCGGATGACATTCAGAGGTCATCTCTGGGGTCAGACCTCACCCAGCTCCCCTGTTGAGGAGCTGTGAGGCCCAGGACAAGTGGCTTAATCTTTCTCAGCCACAGTTTCTTCCTCTCTATAAGATGGATGAAAATAGTCTCTGCACAGAGTTGAGCTGACACTTCGTCATGTCTGTGTGTGTGAAACAGGCAGCATAGTGCCTGGCACATGCTGAGCTCCCAGCCAGCGGCAGCAGACAGCATCCTGCCAGACAGACCGCCACTCAGCATGTTTAAGACCTCTGGGAAGACACTGGGCCCCTCCCTGAAGGCCACTATGCCTCTGGGCACGTCCACAACAGCCCATCTCCCCATGTACACCCCCCTCCTCGCTGGCAGAGTTGCCTCCTGGAGAAGCAGAGAGTGGCAGACGCTCTATTCTGGGATCTCTTTCAGTAAAGCTTGGACATGTGACCCATCCTGGCCAACAGTCTTCTGGATGATTCCGGAAAATCCCTTCCTCCCTATACAGAGAGTAAATTGAAGCCAGCGAGCATTTTCCTTCCCTTCCCTTCTGTTTTGGTTCTCAAATGGGGGCAATTTTGTCCTCCAGGAGACATTCAGCAATGTCTGAAGATGTTTTTAGCTTTCACAACCTGAAGTGAGGGGGTAGGGGGAGCAGAGAGTTACAGGTATCTGGTGAGCAGAGGCCTCATGGCGCCTTATTCAGACATCTGTAGCCCCAAATATCTTGATATCCACATTTTAGCCTAAGTGCACAGATTCCCCATATGGACAGTCACTGAGTTTGCATTTATTGAATCCTCGTGATACAGAAGAAGAAACTGAGGCCCAGTGGTACATAGTGAGCCAGTGGCTGGGGCAGAGAAAGTGGAGATTAAGGTGGGGTGCTCACTTCCACAGAGCACTTTCTATTATTTTGAAATGTTTCAACAAACAGAAAAGTACCCAGAATAATTTAATCAGCACCAAAGTGTTGACAGTTCATACTTACCAAGAGTTAAAATTTGCTGTATGAGCTTGAGATGACAACTAAAGTTGTAGGTTGTAATATTTATTCTCTCCTCTTTCTTTAGAAGTAGAACACTGGGAATATGGCTGCTACAATAAAGACTGATTCCTGGCCTTTCCTATTGCTGAGTTGGCTCATGGAGGAAATACTGAATACTACCCAATGGTATAGGACTAGAAGTTATGGGTACAAGTTTTGGTTCATACTTTTAAAAGGAAGTGAATGCATTTTTTTCGTTATACTTGCCAGCAGGCAGACACAGTGGAAATGGCTGGAATACAGATGTGGTGGCAGGAGCTAGAGCAGCCACATTGGGCCATGAGATTAGAAACCATGTATGGAAGATGGCAGAATAATAGGAGAGAAAGAGCCTGGTTTTCAGATGACTATAAAGCTGCCCTATAAGCCCCCATATGCTATGCAGACTCTCACATGAGAAAGATAAACTTCTGCTGTGTTGCAGCCATTGCTATAATATTTTGGGACCCTGCTTTAGTAGCTGGACCACTTCCTGAATGCATTCAAGTTTCCAGTGCTTTTATATGAAGATCTCACAACCTGACAGGGTCTAGGACTAAGATGATCCACTCAATTGTTCATTCAGTCAGACATTATTTGGGATGTCCACCCTCTGCCAGGCATGCAGATGTTAAACAGAGGGGAGTCCAGATTGCACCTCCATCGTGCCCCACCCAGGTGGGTCTCTAAGGCCTTGACTTCATCCTCTCCCCATTTCTTCTCCAGCCTGCTTCTCTCTACCTGTGGTGCCGCCTGTGCACGTCAGGCTGTCGTCCATTCTCACTTTCTTGCAACGGCCTCTGGACCTGCCATCCTGCCTCCTCTCTCATCATTCTTTGCTCAAAATCTTCTCAGGGCTTCTGCTGCCAAGGTGCAAGAAGTCCCAACTTCCCAAGGGCTGACAGGCCCTGCTCCGTCCTCAAGCCTGACCCCTCTCCCTCCCTGTTCAAGACGTGATGAACCCAGTGTGGTTTCTCCTGTAAGGTCCCTCTGCTCAGGTGCTCATGCAGCTCCCCCAGCTCAGCTTGCTCTGGGATCCTTCAGGCTTCAACTTGAGCCCCAGGTCTCCAGGGACACCTTCTCCGTTCTGCAGGGCATTGCCTCTGGGCTCCACTGTCCCCCCTCCCCCGTGGGCTTGTCTGGTCCCCACCCCCATCAAAGAGCTCCTGGGGGGCGGGGTGAGGGTGCTGGTGGAGAGGTTCACTGTGACTGTCTCTGCTGAATCCTTGAAGCTGACATAAAGCCTGGCACAGGTGGCCTCCCCACAGCTGGTTGTGGAAATGAATGAGTGAGTTCCTGGTTTTCAGTGATAAAAATGAGGCTCAGAGAAGCTCTGGGGATAGGTTTGATAGTTTCGGTCAAAATAATAGGTCATATCGGCCCACGAATGGATTAATAAATTGTGGTACATGTACACCATGGAATATTATGCAGCCTTAAAGAAAGATGTAGACTTTACCTCTTTCATGTTTACATGGATGGAGCTGGAACATATTCTTCTTAGCAAAGTATCTCAAGAATGGAAGAAAAAGTATCCAATGTACTCAGCCGTTCTATGAAGCTAATTTATAGCTTTCATATGAAGGCTATAACCCAATTGTAGCACAAGAATATGGGGAAAGGGGCAAGGGAGGAGGGAGGATGGAGGGAGGGAGAGTAATTGGTGGGGCCACAACTATGGAGCATCTTAGAAGGGTACAAGTGAAACTTACTAACTGCAGAATACAAATATTTTCATACAACAACTAAGAAAATGCCATGAAGGCTATGTTAAACAATTTGATGAAAATATTTCAGATTGTATAGGAAACCAGCACATTGTACCCCATGATTGCATTAATATACACAGCTATGATTTAATAAAAAAAAATTGTTTCAAGATGGTTAAAGAATTAAATCTAAGTCATAAAACAATAACAATCCTGGAAGAAACTGGGGAAAACAGTTGAAGATATTGGACTGGGGAAAGACTTTATGAAGGAGACTTCAGAGGCAATTGCAATAAGAACAAAAATAGACAAATGGGACTTAATTAAATTGAATACCTTCTGTACAGCTAAGGAGACAACAACCAAAGCAAACAGACAACCTACACAGTGATATTTGCATATCATTTAAAATATATGAAAAGATATTTGCATATTATGAATCAGACAAAAACTTGATAACTAGGCTCTACGGAGAACTCAAATTAATCAACATAAAAAAGCCAACAATCCCTTATGTCAGTGGGCAGAAGAGATGACTAGAACCTTCTCTAAAGAAGACAAACGATTGGCTAACAAACATGAAAAAATGCTCATTGTCTCCAGAGAAATGCAAATCAAAACCACCCTAAGATAACACCTAACCCCCAGTAAGAATGGCTTACATCACAAAATCTCAAAGATGCAGATGCTGGTGCAGATGTGGAGAGAGAACACTTTTCACTGCTGATGGAACTGCAAACTATTGCAACCTTTTTGTAAGGAACAATGGAAAATCCTCAAAGAACTCAAACTAGACCTCCTATTTGATCCTGCAATCCCATTACTGGGTATCTACCTAGAAGAAAAAAAATTATTTTATCATAAGGACATTTGCACTAGACTGTTTATCGCGGCTCAGTTTACAATTGCCAAAATGTGGAAATAGCCTAAATGTCCACCAACCCAGAAATGGATTAACAAGCTGTTGTATATGTACACCATGGAATACTATTCAGCCACTGAAAAAGATGGAGACTTTACATCTTTTGTATTCACCTGAATGGAGTTGAAACACATTATTCTTAGTAAAGCATCACAGGAATGGAGAAGCAAGAATCTAATGTATTCAATTCTGATATGAGGACAACCGATGACCTAGTACATGGTGGGGAGTGGTCGAAGGGGGGAGAGGAGAGAAGGAAGGAAGGCCTTGGGGGTGGTGGGAGGTCATCATGTGTGACACTCCTCTTGGCAGTGGGACACAATTATAAGAGGGACTTTACTTAACAAATGCAACCAGTGTAACCTGGTTCTTTGTACCCTCAGTGAATCCTCAACAGTTAAAAAAAGAAATAAAGCTTGAGAACTAAATACATATATAAAAAATGGGGTTAATTATGGTATATTCCTCATGGGCTGTATGCATGTATATGTATATGTTCTGTGTGTATCAGACAAATTGTCTGTTACCTGTATTCCTAGAAGTATGAGTATTATGAGAAAAAAAATTAGAAAAAAGAAAAAGAAAACATCTGTCACCTATAAGCAGTAGGTAAGATTAACTAATTATGGTTATTCTTATATTCTTGTAACCTTTATTTTGGTTAATTGAGGGTACAACAAATTAGGTTATAATATTTGCATTTGTTAAGACCGTCTTATAATTGTGTCCAGTCCCAAGAAGTGTGCCATATGCCTTAATATTGTGCCCAGTCAGTGGAGCAAACCCATCCCCCGCACTCCCCTCCTCTCCTCAGTCCCTTGTTCCCCTGCCCCCACCTTGAGTTGATTGAGTTTTCCTCTTACATGCGAGCATATTGGACCATCTACTGGCTTCATGTCTTATATTTTCTTGATATTCTTAGCATTTGAAGTAATGAAATATTATTGGGCTTAGGTTACTGATTTTTTAAAAGAAAATATAGTTAGGTCAGTTTATTCCCAGATACACTATAATTAGAGCCAGAAGGAAAATATTTGAGTTTATCTAGGGTTTAGCTGTGAATAATTACAATAAATAAGCTTGGATAATCTAAAACCCTAGATAATAGAGATAAACAAAACCTTAAGATGATGTAGTCTTTATATGCCTTATATTATAAATTTGAAGCAAATAGTAAGGAAACTTCAACAATTTTGTTTATAATCAGACAGTTTTGAAGCTTTTGGGATGAGTAGTACCTAAAGGGTAGTTAAACTTGTCACATTTATATTATGCTATTCATTTACAAAAATACCCATGTATGTATTTTCTAATCAATAAAGTTTAATCTTGTAGGAAACTAAGGAGTTGGCATCTTTTCATGTTTTTTTCAAGGTCTTGAGATTTGACAGCAAAAGTAGAGGATTTTTTAAGTGGAATGAAATGAGACACAATAGGTTTTTCTTTTCCTTAGTAAGATAGCATCTCTTGCTTTAGTTTATGAAGGGGAAACTGTTTATTTTAGTAAAAGTCATTGAAAGGATGGGAAGGTTACACCCCAATACTGTTACCATGTCAAGGGGATCATTAAATGATGGAAGCCACAGCTTAGGCATCATAAGGGACATAAGTGGACATAAGGGCTGCTGATGGCAGCATCCTCACTGGATCTCTCAAAAGTGAATGTGGGTTTAGTCACTAACTAAACTCGGAAGAAGAACATGTCATAAATATCACCCACTTTCAGATGCAATTATATGACAAGTGAGAATCAAAGGAAGGAATTACTCTGACTCCTTTAATTATTACGATACTTAGGAGCACACTGTTATGTTGGCCTTGAGCCTATGCAATTTCTAAGACATTGTTCTTTGGATTATGGCTATTTGTGAAATTTGAATTATCTAGAAAGATTAAGGTACATTACGGTATTAACCTATATTTCTGCCTCTTTTATTTTGTTTTTAGACTTGGGAAGATCCCCATCGAAAAGATAAGAGCACAAACTGCTGTGGAGATAATGATCCTATTGATGTTTGCGAAATAGGCTCAAAGGTTTGGTTTATAGACTATTAATTCTGACATGTGTTTTGGTTTGTTCATGCCATAAAATTTCATTTTGGCCTCTAGTTCTTCAACTTTTCAACGTTTAAGTCTATTGATTTGTCTGGTATCAGTCTATTCTTTTATCTTTACTTTTCTTTTAAACCGGGTGTTGGTAAATTACAGCCCCACAAGTTGTGTCCAGCCTACCACCTGTTATTATAAATACACAGCTATTCCCATGTACCTGCATATTGTCTATCATTGTTTTTGCACCACAGTGGCAGAGGTGAGGAGTTAAAGCAGAGATCACTTGTCTGCAAAGCCTAAAATGTCCAACCCTTTATAGAAAAAGTTTGCCAATTTTGTCTTCAGCATCTTTGCATATTATTCAGATAGAAACTTCAACACTCATGAAAGTAAACTAGGGCTTTTTATTTTCTTTGTACTTGTTTCCAGGTTGCCAAATCGTACTGGGACAAAACAAAACCCACAATCTTGTAGGTAGATACTGCCTTTCAACTTTTCTATGGCTTAGTTCTTTCTTCTGTTTCTGTATTTATTGCTAATATTTCTTGTTCTCTGCAAACATTCAACTGTTCCCTTTTGTTCATGCTTTTAGCATAGTATTTTGTCTTTAATTTTGTAGAGCTCAGAGAAACAAACAAAGAACTCAGTCACCTTTCTCCTCAGATTTATAAACTACTTATACTACTTACTACTTATGCCTGCAAACTTTATTTCTTCCCCTGGTGTTTTGGACTCTGTCCTTTCTGATGTTTTGAAAGATCATATTTTCTCATCCCTTCTCTCTCATCATTGGCTTCCTCCTATGTGCCACCTCTCTTCTCTCCTTTTATGTGAAAACTTGTAAAAAAGAGTTTCAGCCTTCACCCCCATTTCTCATGTCCCACTTAATCTTTAACCCATTGCAAAATTGTTTTAATCTCCTCTATTATTTAAATGATGCCGCTCTTCCTAAGGTTTCTGTGTTTTAGCTAAATCTAACCTGCTTATTTTATAGTCTTTGTCTAACTTGAATTTACATTAATGATTTATACTGTCAACTTCATCTTTCTTCTTGAGCCAAAGTCAAGTTTTTGCCTGACTTTGATTATATCGTAAGGTCATGGATTTTCTCTAATTATTGTGCTTCCTTATGGTTTCTTTTGCAGGTTCCTTTTCTTCTACTTGTTCCATAAATGGTTAATTTGAGAGTTGTGCCCTTGTCCAATTCCTGTTCTCCTCATTTAACAACTGTCTTGATGATCCAATTCTAAGGATTCATTGTTTTGCCTTTTTTTTGAGACAGTTTCACTTTTGTCACCCTTGGTAGAGTGCTGTAGCGTCCCAGCTCATAGCAACCTGAAACTCTTGAGCTCAAGAGATTCTCTTGCCTCAGTCTCCTGATTAGCTAGGACTACAGTCTCCCACCACAATGCCTGGCTATTTTGTTTTTTTTTTTAAGACGAGGTCTCGCTGTGGCTCAGGCTGGTTCTGAACTTGTGAGCTCAAGCAATCCACCCACGCTGGCCTCCCAGAGTGATAGGATTACAGGCATAAGCCACCGCACCCAGCCATTATTTTGCTTTCAAAGTGATAGCTTCAGTTCAGATCCATAAATTCAACTGCCTACAACTCTACTGAGATAGTCTCCCGGGTATTTCAAACTCATGTGTCTACAACTGAATTCATTATTTCCTCCTCTCCAACTTACTCCTCTCAGTGCTATCCATCTGGCTCACTGAGTGACATCTCTTTTCCTTCCCTTCTCATCTCCAGATTCTTAAGCCAGAAACTAAGGGTCATGGTCATGCTTGATTATTTATTGCTTCCTCCCATCCAGTTAATCATGAAATGCAGAATCTATATTCTATATGCTCTTTAAATCTATTTATTTCTGTTCTCATTTGTGCTAGCTTTTTCCAATCCATTCTCATATCTCATTTGAATTATTCCTGCTACTAACCAGTATTCTTACTGTATCTCATTTTCATTACTATCCCTTCCTTCAAGCTCTCTTCCTGTTTTACTCTTCTTACCACCTTGCCCTTATCTCTTTTTCTGGTTTCCTTTCTTGCCACTTCTTGTTGAAATACTGCCCTCCGTCTGCTTTCACTTCCTGCAATGCATCTGCTCTTGCTCATGTCCAGAACTTCATACAAGCCATTCCTTCTATATAGAATGGAACATTCTTTACTTTATTTCCCTTATCTTTTTACTTTTCCCAATACTTGTCTTCCGAGCTCAGCTAAAATGCCAGTAAGAAACAGTGTACCCTTGTCAATATCTGATAACAGACTGGTGTACTCAACCCCACAGACTCTCACCACTCAGCTTCCTGCAGGAATGGTGACAGTCAGGCAGGGGCATTTAGAACTAAATCATGATCAGAGCTGCCATCAGTTTAGCTTTTACAGCTTATTAATGTTATAATTGTGCTGAGCAATCTGGGAGGATTATTTTGTTGAAATGTATTTTTTTTTCGGTATTTTAAATGCATTCACTTTTAAAATAAAAGGCGAAAGTACATTAATAAGAATAAAATGATTTCTTCTGTAAAATTTTGATTCAGTTAGTAAGCCACACTTGAGGATTTACAAAGTCACATGTGGCCTTAAGGCTGTGGGTTTTCTACTTACGGCCTAAAATACTTTGCCTAAGGTTACCTCTAGGAACAACAGAGGAAGGATTCAACTCCACATATTTGTGACTTAAAAAATTCTGTCTTTTGACAGATTTCCACAACAGGTAGAAAAGTCAATAATAATCTTACTCTGAGTCCACCTAAGATCTTTGCAGCTCTTTATTCAGAATCTCAGTTCATTTTCAAACATAGTGAGCTAGCTATATGATTCCCAAAGCATTGGTACCCAGATCTGCTATATACTTTAATTTGTTGGGAAAGTAGATTGACATTCCTATAATGACTGGGAAAATAGATTTGTCTTACAGCCAGAACAATTTATTCTTTTAGTTAGTGAGACCTGATACTTACTAAAAGTATGCAGTAAATATATGACTGTCTGAAGAATAGGTCTTTGTTGATGGTATGCTCTTTTTTGTTCCTAGCTATGAGAAGAATACTTAAATCAGTTGTAAGAAACATTTTGCTAGAGTCTTTTAACATCACATTAATAGACAAAGCAAAAAAAGCATTGTTCTGAAAATGGTAATATACTTAGAACCGCACATACAGAGCTTTCTAACAATGTAAGTTCATTGAGGAATTATGGATTATTCATTTGGTGTCTAACAGAAGACTAAACATACATTCAGTATAAACTTGTAGAATTGGTTTAAATTGAACTGAAGCATGGCGGTTTCATAACAGTTTTTACCAGTTGTTTCTAAGCATGTTATCCCTAGTTTTTTGTTTGATTGTGTTTTCCTTTCCATTTTTTAAAGATGTGATAGCAAAGCAGTGGTTTGTTTGAAATAAAGCTTTCCTTTTCTCTTTCTTTTTTTTTATAATTTTATTGAATCATAATTGTGTACATTGGTGCAATCATAGGGCACAATGTGCTTCATATACATTCAGAAATATTTTTATCGTACTGTTACAGATAGCCTTCATGGCATTTTCTTGATCACTTTATAAAGACATTGATATTCTACCTTTAATAAGTTTCACCAG
>CAUYON010150001.1:0-13405 GCA_963573935.1 Arctocebus calabarensis
GGATTAATAAATTGTGGTACATGTATACCATGGGATATTATGCAACCTTAAAGAAAGATAGAGACTTTACCTCTTTCATGTTTACATGGATGGAGCTGGAACATATTCTTCTTAGCAAAGTATCTCAAGAATGGAAGAAAAAGTATCCAAGTACTCAGCCCTAATATGAAGCTAATTTATAGCTTTCATATGAAAGCTAAAACCCAATTATAGCACAGGAATATGGGGAAAAAGGCAAGGGAGGGGAGAGGAGGGAGGAGAGAGGGTAATTGGTGGGATCACACCTACGGTGCATCGTAGAAGCGTACTGGTGAAACTTACTAAATGTAGAATATCAATGTCTTCATATAGTGATTAAGAAAATGTCATGAAGGCTATGTTTAACAGTTCGATGAAAATAGTTCAGATTGTATATGAAGTCAGCACATTGTGCCCCATGATTGCATTAATGTACACAATTTTGATTTAATAAAAATTTAAAAAAAGAATCACTATATCAGGTTCTTTCAAAAAGTTCCTGGGAACCATAATTTTTAATCATCATTTGCATTTTTATTTCCTTGTCTTATTTTTCTAAGTAGGCTATAGACTTCCTAAAGACAATAGTCATTTCTTATAATATGCCTTTGTCATCTCCACAATGCCTGGCACATGGAAGATGCCTAGCAAGTGTGTGTTGACATAGCAACCACTCCCCAGAAATCTGTGTCACCAGAAGCTTTTTAAAAATAAATATTTTTAAACTATCTACTAAAGGAAGGAAATAACAGTGTATACTATACATCTAAACAAACTTGCTGAAATGTTTTTAAAAATTGAGATGTCTATCATTTACATTAATAGATCAAGTTTGAAGTAATGCCAAAACAAACAAACAAACAAACCTGTTTAATGTCTTTTTTTGTGCCTGACTTGATATGTTGAACTTAATATGTTGAATATTACTAAGTCTAAGTAAGTCATTCCTCAGACTTTGTATTATTTGACATTTTGTATGTACATGTTTGCGATGAAACTTAGTAACTTTGACTTCTGTTGTAAGAATGTCTCCGTATATAAATTTTAAAGACAAAAACTTAAGAAAGGTGAACTGAATCTAGGTGGCTGATTCACTGTTCTAACTTTTTAATCTTGACTGCATCCATTTGTTAAAGAATCCTATAAGGTTAGCGCTAAAAGTACCTTCAGAGACCCAAGTCTTAGAGAACTGGTCCTAATTCTCTAGGAAATTGAGAACTAAAAAAGTAAGGTCAAGGTCATGTAGTTGCAGTGGAACTAGGACTAAAATCAACTCTGTTTATTCTAACCCTAGTGAAGAGATTACAAATGTCTTGCTCTTTTCTCAAGACTAAATTAATTTAATTTTTTTTTTTTTAGAAGCAGACCTTGTAAAGTTTTTACCTTGTTTTTGACAGAAAGGTGTCACCAAAAAAAAAACAAAACAAGGCCCCTAAAACTCCAAAAGATGAGTTTTTGAAAAAGTAAATCTACTTTTAAAAAAGAGCAAAATCACTTTCAAAACAAAATGACAGCCCAAATAAAACAATTGGTAATTATATAGAATGGGCAATCTATATGGTGATTATATAGAATGTTACAAGAGGCAGACAGAAAAGAAATGTGGCCATGCATGCCAAAGGAAAAGTGACCTTCAATAGACACTGTAAATGGAAAAATCTGTCAGGCTGACAAAGGAGGCACATGGACCAACACCAAAGGAGAAAGGAGAAAGCATGCAAAATATGTAGAACAACTCTCAGTTTCACAGGACTTCACAAGTCAATGAGACATTATACTGGGTTAAAATACAAGGTATTGAGGGGGTTACCACATTGTGGAGAAGACAGCTTTATGGCCTAGAGTGTAAAGAATCTGACCAGAAGAGAAATGCCCCTAGTCAAACACAATACAAGGTTACTGTCCCAAGTGCACTGCTGACCCCATTGGTAGCAGAGACCTCATTATCTTCAGCCAGATAATGGTGAGTCACGAAGGAGGAATGACAGGTAGATGACCCATAGCTCTTTAAATTTAGTACAAGACATGAGTTCATGGATCCAGGCATCACCCTGCAAGCAAAAAGGAAATACTCATGTTCAGTTTCATAGTATAACCCTCATGAAAAATTTTCTATAAAACTGGTTACACAACAATGTCAATGTACTTAATACTATTGAACTTAAAAATGGTTAAAATAGTCAACTTTGTGTTATGTATATTTTACTATGATCACAAATTTTTTACATAAGAAAGACCCAATGTTGCTGACCCTTTGATTTTAGACTTCTGGCCTCTGGAGCCATGAAATACAGCCAAAGCTCATTCCCGCACACAATGTCTTCATGAAATGTGACTATCATGTGCCACTAGTTCTGTTAAGTTCCCATATCTGTATTTTCTAAGCTCAGCTTAGTTTCTTATAATGGTAACATTTGTTGCCAAAAGTAAATTTTTCACTTTGGAAAAATTATTTAAAAATTTAAATAAGGGAGTCTCACTCTGTACCCTAGTGTTAGTTTTATAGTGTGAGGCAGGGAAGGAGTGGGGGGAGAGAGAGAGAGAGCAGTCCATCAGAGCTCACCAAGCTCTGTGACTAGGACAACTCTTCCAGAGTGTGAATCAAGCAAGTAGACTTAAGAACTCAAGGCAAGCTTCCTTCATCTGTGCCCATGGGCCCCCATAGGAAGCTCAGTCTGGACAAAGTGCACAGGGCTCGTGGATGCCTGCTGCAGCACAGAACGTGCCCCCTAAGGTTGTCCTGCCCCCCGTGGTGTAGGGTCAGGACTGCATGGAACATGTCCAGAGCATACTAAAGTTGGGACCAATCACTTCTAGGCCTTTTGGCTAAGATCAAGAGTAAAGCTGGGACTATAAAATGGCTCCCCAAGGTCACATCACAGGTGCACTGCTGACCCCACTGGTAACATTCCTTAGAGCACTCAGCACTGTTTGCAAGAGATTTGTCTAGAGGGACAACTCATCACATTTGCCTGCCATCCACCCATTTATTTACTTAACAAAGAGTGGTTGAGTATTTATGTTTGAGGCCTTCCCCTTGGTCCTACTAAAAAAAGGCTTCATGGAGAGTGTCTTATATTTTTAGAGGTGTCAAAGTTTTACTGTGAGGGGACAACATAGGATATGGTTATTTCCTGGATGGAACCAGTGAGACACTCACAAAAGCTAGACCTCTGGACCGTGCCCTCAAATGTTCCATCCCCTCCCTAGCCAGTGCCTGTGTCTGCCTTCAGAACACTCTTTCCAAGATGGGAAGTAGGCAGCAGGAGCAGAGAGCAGAAAAGGCATGATTTCAGCCTTCACTTGGATCAATGGGCACAGGACACCTGTCCTCTTCCTCAGGGTAATAAACACCCTTGGGATTCACTGCATGTAAGTCCTTTCTCCAACCCAGCTCTCTTCTGGGAAGGAAACAGTACTGACACTGTTCACTCCTTCTTCAGAGCAGAATCCTGATTTTGCCGAGGTTATCTATACCACACCATGGACGCCAGCTCAGAGGGCAGTCTAAGCCAGTGGTGGTTTTCCTCCTCCCTCTGCGGTGGCTAGCATGAGCTTACAATGAGCAAACTTGAGCCTGACACTGAAAGAAGTGCTGCCGAGATGTCTGTGGCCTGTGATGCCTACACAATGCAGAGCTGCTAAGTTACCCAGTTCCCGAGGTCCACCTGAGCCTCTTATGATGAGAGGATGAACCTATTTCCTCTTTACATAAACCTATTTGAGACTGGATTTTCCCACTGTGGGAGTTTCCCACAGACCAAGGCATCCTGATAGATACAAAACCTCAATGAGTAATCTTAGAAATCCCCTCATAATTAATTGTTCAGTGAAATCAGGCCAGAACAGAAGCAAGATTAAGGTTTCCCCAAATCTACTCTGGGCCATTGGTCTGCTGACTTTCCTTTCCATATGAAGAATCAACATGGGAATGGCAGACACATCGGAACGTAATGCTTCTGTTTGAAAGGAGACCACAGAACACGTGTACTAACAGACTTGGATTAGATTGGTCATTGTTTGGATGAATTCCTGTTCATGGGTCTTTTTCTGCTTGAGAAGTAAACTTCTCAACTGGCTACCCATCTTTTAAAGCCTTTTTAAAGAAAATTGTAATGATTCTCAACAGTTGTCAGAGGTAGAACACAAGCCATAGGGCATCTTAACTTCAGGCAGTGAAGTGGCTATGAGGGTTTCTTCCTCAGCCCCATCTCCTGACATTCTGACTCAGCAAAACTAAGTCGGAGTCCTGGATTCCTTATTTTTTTTAAAGAGACAACTCTGTCACCAGGCTAGAGTGCAGTGGTGTCATAGCTCTCTTCAGCCTTGAACTCCTGGGCTCAAGCAATACTCTCACCTCAGCCTCTTGAGTTGCTGGCACTACAGGTGGGCATCACCACACCTGGCTAATTTTAAAAATATCTGTAGAGATGGGGTCTCACTATATTGTCCAGGCTGGTCTTTACCTTTCAGGTTCAAGTGATCCTCCCACCTCAGCATTCCAAAGTGCTGGCATTACAGGTGTGAGCCACTGGGTTCAGTTGGAATCTGTATTTTGAGCAAGTTCCCCAGGGGATCCTACTGTAGACCAGGGACCTTCCTTTAGGGAATTTGGTCTGAGACACCCAGGACCAGTGGTGACTATTTCTCCAGAATAGCCTGAGACAAAAGAAAGTTGGAACGTTGAAGTTTCATGGAATCTCAGATTTTTCATAAGTAAAACAGGATTAATAACACTCAGCCCTCCGCCCACCAACTGTTATGAGGATGGAATAGTGAAGGTGAACCCCACAGTGTGGCTTGGCCTCACCCATTTGCTTATCAATGTTTTCATTCTCTTAAGGCTCGTCAGGACCAGAGCCCCATCCCCTCTCCCACTGTCTGTGCCAGCATCTGATCTTGCAGGACTGGTCCAGGCCTTCTACCATAAATCCATCCACCTGAGATTTCTATCACATGCAAAAGGAGAAGGTCCCTTCCACACACCTTCCATTTGGTGCATACCTGCTAGTCCTTCCCAGGAAGCCTCTTGCTAAAGCGGCTTTGGGATTCTGAACATTGCTTCACAGAGGACAGAGGATGACAATGATCAAAGTGAGGAAAGGGGATTTTCCTATTCGGGAATGAGCAGGCATGCCAGCCTCTTCCTCCTTTTATAGAAAATAAGGAGAGGAAGAGAATTCTAAAAATCAACTCCATGCCATGGCATTGGGGGTTCAGTGGTAGAAAAATCAACTCCAGCTGACTCCCAGGAGTCCATTTATCCAACAAATTTATTGAACACTTACTATTCTCCAGACACTGGGCAATGACTCAGAGTCTGCCTCCGACCCCTGCACCTTTTCATCACCCTTCAGCTTGTAGGAATACATGGAGAGTCAGAGTCTGAAGGAAAATGAAGTGATAGTTTTGATAGAGAATTTCTACTTCTCATCTATCTCCCTTCTTGTGATCATTTCTTTTTTAGCTCCCTGGCACTAGGTGAGTGCCCTGATGCTGTCTCTGGTAGCACAAAGGCCTATTTGGGGGCTGCTGTGTCCTGCTTTTCCTCAGGGGACCTGCACCATGTGGTTACACTCAGGATTAGTGACATCAACCAAGTCTTCCCAGCCCCAGCTCAGTGTGTTGTGGAGCCCACCGTGAGAAGCCCGGGAAGAATATGCTATTCAGTGGTTGGAGACCACTCATTTCAAGCTTACAAAAGACTTTACTTAGTCTTTAAAAATGTTTATTAAAGCCAGTTCGAGGCTGTCCTTGCTCATCCCATGAGCAACTTCCTGACCTCACCAGTGGACTTGGGGACAGCACTGTGGTTTGTACAAACCTTCTCTTCATCTCACTTGCCATGGTGCTCAAGGCAAACAGCAGGGACAGACCCTTGTGCACAGCCCCCATCAATGCTGCTTGGCCTGCATTTCTCTCTAGTCTTCAAGAGACCAAAAAAAATCCTTTTTATCTTTGTGAAAATTCTCTGTATACAAAGAATCCTGACATTGCTCTCAGCCCCCTCTTCCTTGGGCTGCCTGAGAGGGTCCATTACAGGGTGATCTCCTGTCCCTTTGATCTCTATGCCCTTCCTGTTCCTTTTTGATATCTTCATAGTTCTTGGTCATGTTTAAAACAAGACATCATGCACCAATAAGGGTCTAGCAGGGTATGGTGACAGGCATCTGTAGTCCCAGCTTCTTGGGAGGCTGAGGTGGGAGGATCACTTGTGTCAGGAGTTCAAGACCAACCTAGGTAACATAGTGAGAAGTATATATATATATATATACATAGTGTGTGTATCTATATCTATATAGATATAGATATAGATAGAGAGAGGGACAGAAAGAAAGAAAGAAAGAGAGAGAGGGAGGGAAAGAGGGAGGGGGAGGAAGGAAGGAAGAAAGGAAGGGAGGGAGCAAGGAAGGAAGGAAGAGATTTTAAGGGTCTAACTAATGCTCAAAAGAATAAGATGATTTCTACCCAATGGCTTGGCACAATATACTTCTAATAGTTCTTAGAATTCAGCTGGTCTATGGACAAAGATTCCTAAATCCCCTGTAGCTGCAGTGAACACGAAGAAAGAGGTTAGTTGCAGGCTCTGGCATTCCAAGGAATTTCTCCCAGATGTAGAGCCTTGGGGAATATCAAGAAAGGCCCACATATGACCTCTGCTCCTGGGAGAGCCCTGCAGGGCTGTGAGATGTATCTCAAGGAGGTGATACTGGGGTAACATATTGCTTCATCTTAGGCTGACCCCATGACATCCTCCATGAACCCCATCCCCAGCCATATCAGGGAAGTCCCCATCTCAGAGTAGGCTGCACGGCTTGTTGCTTCTGTGCCATGGTCTGTGCTATCCCAGTAGCCTGGAGCCATCCCTCCACCTTCAATATTCAAATCCTTCTCTCCTTTCAAGGCGCTATTCAGTTGCCCCTTCTCTGTCACACACAGCCCCTTCTCTGTCCCATTGCAGTCCTGTGGCATGTTACCTATATTTTGCTGAATAAATCCCAATCCTGGCTTGTGATTCAGTAGTAGTTTCCAAGACCCTCTTTCCCACTGAACTATTTTGCTACTCTCCTCAAGGAGAGGAAAACGTCATCTGTGAATTGCTTCCCACATGCCAGTTGCTTTGCATAAGAATTTCATTAATCCTCACCGTCCACTTCATTAGGCATGCCTTGGTGTACCCATGTATCATTACAGACATGATTCACCACAAAAAGGTAGAGGGGTAGAATTAGGCTTTAAACTCAAGACCGATTGGAGAGAACACCGGAGCTGAGCTACCTGCAGTGGGAAGCCTGTTCCTTCCGTCCTGGTCTCAGCACGGCACTCCCCCAGCAGCTTCTCCCTGGAGTTCACCTCCTTCCCTGGGGGCAAGAGGATCCTGGAGGACACCAGTTATCTGTAGCTGTAGCATCTGCTGCCTACCAGGCTTCACCCAGGGGCACTTGTCACTGTCTCCTACATCCTCCCAAACCTGTTACTGTATGTCATCTGATAGCTGGAAGCCACGGGCCATCTCCCAATTATTTCTGAATCAGTTCACTTAGGATTTCCCCCTCAGTAAAAGTCAAAGCCTTTGCCCAGCTGCTGGAGGAGCCATGCGGAGAAAGCAAATGCCACCACCCAGCTTCCCAGAGGACTCTCACATGTCCTTTTCAGCATCTTCCAATTAACTCGTAGCAGAGTGTCTTTGGATGGAATACATTTCCTTGGAGCTGCTGGTTAGACGTGAAGGCTTGTCCTTTCATCTGCTCATTCATTGTTCAGTCAGTTGGTCCTGATGTCTGTTCGCTCCACCCAGTCTGCTTTCACGATGCTTTTCTCCACGTGCATCTGGCTCAGAGGCTTCATCTCAGAACTTCTGCTGAGTCATAGTTGGGAGCTGGCAGTGAGTGTGTGGTCAGCTGTCTTGCCGACCAAATTTGCTCCCTGAGTTTGGCCTCCCACTTTGACCATTTCTTCTTGACCAAATTGTCTTCACAGAAGCCAGTTGGATTTAAGGACAAGGCAAAGGCTCCAAGAAGGAAGGCGGCTGAGCTTTGGATGTGCCCTTCAGGGCAGGTGGCCAGACTGGCTCCCCTCTGAGTGTGTGTCTCTTCTCTTCCCGGCACTATCCATGCAGGGCTGAGAGTGCACGGCTGGCCCTGCCTCCCCATAGAGGAGTGACAGGTTACTGTGACTTTTGACTGAACATGGGAGTTGCAAGCACATGGCTCCCTGGGTTTGGCTCTGACCCCTGCTGCTCACTCACTCAGAATTCTCTTCCAGGTTAGCAAAATGAGAAAGCACATAATTCTCCTGTTACTCTTCACATAAGCATCTTTCTCTTGAGTTCTTTTTTGGGAAAAGAACAAAATTAAAAGTAAAGAAATCCAAAAGCAACAACACCCATGACTAAAACATAGGACCAAAGAAACATGTTTAGAAATATGTGTGGCCTTCTCTGCAGTGACTGTGGGACTTTGGGCCAGCTGTTTAGATTCTCCAGGCTTTGTGCTGCTCATGAGACCCAATGGCACTGCTGCAAGGAATAACTACATGTGTATGTATTCTTTGATTAATTAATTTATTATTTTTTCTTTTGCTTTTCTCTGAATCACCATTGTTTAACTAACTTCTTTCTTTTTAATGTTTTAAAATTATTTTTCATTAAATCATAGCTGTGTGCATTAATGCAATCATGGGGTACAATGTGCTGGTTCCATATACAATCTCCTTGATTAATTTATTTTTCTATGCGTGGTTTACATTAACAACACAAAGAGCCCCCAAAGTGCTAAATGCTGTCATGCCACGCCACGGATAGTTTTGTGGCATTGCATTCAGGGAGCCAAGATTACTATTATTTTTTTGTTTTTTCCAGAAAGTTAGGAGAAAACACAGAGTTTTATTGTGAAGCAAACCTTCTCCTTTTTCAGCGGGGCAAATGCTTCCAGCACACACTCAGCTGAACGGCATCAGCATCCCTGGCTTTGCTTGTTCAGTTGCTGGCACTTTTTGGAAAACTTCCCAGGGTTGTTTTTCTCTCTCTGCTCCATAGTGTGAGGGGAGAAAAGATAGGTGGGTTTTGTTACTTAGTCATCAACAAAAACCAGGCAAATGGGAGAGTCTTCCCAAAGAAACAACTATTAAGGGAGACACACTACTTGAGACAAATACATCGCGTTTTCTGTTTGATTCTTTCCATCTTGATTCACATGCCATAAACACAAGCCGTCAAGGCAGGTGTAAGTAAGACACAGGGGATGCTGAAATGTTAGAATGTGCAGATCATATATCCTATGCTAAGTCAAGTGAACTACTGAATGCCAACAAGCAGGACAATGACATTGTAAAGACATAACTTGCCAAGAAAGATACTATTTCATTCTTCATGGACCAACGAGTTCTTTTTTTTTTTTCCTGGCCGGGGCTGGGTTTGAACCTACCATGTCTGGTATATGGGGCCAGCACCCTACTCCCTTGAGCCATAGACACCACTTGACCAGCAAGTTCTTAATTTAGGATGGGATGAAGAGGGCAGCATGTGACAGTCCCTGGGAGGTTTTTAAACCCCACCCATCCCCACCCTTCCACAGAGATTTTAGCTCGCCCTCCTGTTTGAGAAGCATTGTGCTTTTTGAGGGCATCTTCCCAAAGATAGCTTGTAGTGCTTCCCTGCTATTAACAGAAAAATGAATTTCTGCTACTTCCTGCCAATCAAATTCTTCCCCAGGCCCAAACCCCAGCTCAGATGATGGGATCTTAGCACCAAGTCTCAAGGCTCACCAGTCTTTATGAATTTGATCCTTTTCATTTAGTTAAAAGAAATCATTTATGCTTACAGGCAACTTTAAGTCATTGGCAGTCATGGAAAACCAGAAGGTCATGGATAATTGATGTCAATTGATAATCCCCAAATACCATTTCAATTCTTTCTTCTTAAAAGCTCTTATTGGAGCTGCTAATGACACAGCTACCTTGACTGGTTTGTGCCCTTCCTCTTATCCTGGTCAGTCTATTGCCCAGCCAAAGTGGCAAGTATTGCAAAGACTCATGGGCCCCCAGTAGCCAAAGAGGGGGCTGAAACATCCATTGGAAGGTGTATGTGTCTCATTTTGAGAACAACTAACACAGAAAAATCAAAATCTTTAAACCTATAAATTAGTGCATGTGTACTACAAACTTATGTGTATTACAGACAGATTTTTATATCATAAACAGAATCACTATCAGATTCTGTAGGCCAGTGGTTATTAATTTCTACAAATTTTTGAACTCCTTTGAGAAACTAGAGAAAGCTATGGGCCCTGTTTCCCAGAAAATCATGCTAATCTACATACATAAAATTTTGCTTATACGTGTAACTTCAAGGGTTTTTTGGGACCGCTAAGTGATTTGTAGATACAATGCAATATATTGGGCCTAACATGAAAAATAAACAGATATAATTTCTTTCTTCTATTAGCCTACAACCTATAAGAAAGAACAGTAGGCCCCTATAAGACTGGCTGCATAACTGAAACATGTGTAGTGCACCCACAAAATGCATACATGATTTAATTGCATATTTTTTTTTTCTGGCAGACTGGACATGACTTATCTAAACCTCTCTGAGTTAAAGATCACACTCTAATATCCTTATAAAACACTACTTCAAAATACATACATTTATTATTAATATCTAAAGTCTGTTGGGAAGCTCTGCATAACTACATATGCAGAGGACAGAGTTAGATCAATTATTTCCAACAAGAATAGGGTTGTCAGAAATGACATCGCAAAGAAGTTGACATTTAAATGGAGCCCTGAGTGTGATTTTAAAAGAATTTTAGTAGGTGGAAAGACATAACATTAATGTGTTAGGAATCACAACCAATGGAAGGGAAAGCTGCAGTAAATACAATATTGCACCTGTCTGGAATTAAAAGTCATTGGCATTTATA
Organism: Arctocebus calabarensis; assembly: GCA_963573935.1. NCBI lineage: Eukaryota > Metazoa > Chordata > Mammalia > Primates > Lorisidae > Arctocebus > Arctocebus calabarensis. Next base: position 10,941 of record CAUYON010150001.1, read on the forward strand.
AAAATTTAGAAGCACATCAAATGAGTAGGTAATAGGTCTATTTGAAAGCCATTTTCTCCTGCCTTTGCTCATATCTTTATAATTTTATCTGAAGAAATGTGTTCCTTCCACAAAGGGAGCTCTGGGAAACCCATCTGAAATGTTTTCTTGGCTTTCCAGGCCTTAGCCACTGAGGGCCTCTCCCAACAACAGGAGACTGGAATGAGGTGCCAGGCTAACAGAAATACACATGCAAACTGCCAAACCCCCAACCCCATGACGGGGAGAGAAGATCGTGTTGTGCCAGAAGCAACTGCAATTTGAGAGAGATGGTTCCTGGGTCAGGAAAGCCAAAAAGATGGAGATTTTTACTTTGTAATAGCTTATATTAGACAAATTTAGGCTTTGCAGTGCTTCAAACAGAGTAGCCTTGCAAAAATTATTCCTTAAATTAATGAAAATTAGACCTGTAAAGAATCCCTGAAGTAAAACTCCTTTTTTAGCAATGTGAAATAGAATTACTTGCTCATGTGTTTCTTTTAATTGAAAATTCATTGTTAAAATTTAGACTAGAGATTTTTAAAAATCAGGAGAGCCTTTAAGTAGAGCTATTTTTTTTTTTTTGCAAATAAAATCTAAGATAAACCTTCTGCAAAAAGGAGTCTTCTCTAGTTAAAGCAAAGTAGCAGATCTGGGAGGTGAGGAAGCAGGATCAACCCCTCAGCCTTCCTCCAATGTACCATTAGCTTTAAATTCTTACCACTCTAAGTGTGGTCCAGGGACCGGCAGCATTAGCATCTCCTGGAGTGTGTGAGAAATGCAGCATCTCAGACATCACCCTAGACCACCCAAGTCAACATCAGTGTTTTGACAAGATCCCAGGTCATTCAAATGAACATAAAAATTTGAAAAGTTTTGCTCTCAGGAACTTTCAGCCTTGGGGATGTGTGGTATTTACAAATGGAAAAGGTAAAGTAGAGGTTGGAATCATTTTCATTTTGAGATGCGAATCAATTAGAGGTGAAAATACCTTCTTAGAAAGTTTCTGAAGCAGGGCAGGACCCCATGATAAGTCTGGGCAGGTCAGATCACTCTGAATTCCACTCAGGTACTGCTGAACTTTGGAGAAGCCATGGTGGCTCTACCTTGAGGGCTCCCATCCTCCCTCCTGAAATCACAGAGCCTATTTCAGAAGCAACCAACCCCCTTCTCCCCCTAGGCCCACAGTGGACAACCACTGCAGGACCTTTAAAAGATATTGTGGAGGATTTAAGCTCTCCACCCTGCGGGGTTTGAGAAATCATTTCCACCCTGCGGGGTTTGAGAAATCATTAGAGGCCTCCGGTCTCCATTTTGTTCAGTTGTATCAACATTGCGATCAACTTATCATACCCCAGAAGATCACCTCTTGCCCAGACAATATCAACAAGATATATATACTGCTTTGTTTCTTGGTTTTGTTTTGTTTTGTGGGTTTGTTGTTGTTGTTGTTGTTTGTTTGTTTTTGTTATTGTTGTTTTATTTTTAATTTCAACATTTTCCTTTTCTTTTTTATTTTCTTTTTTTATTGCTTCATTTTTCTAGTTTAAATATAATTTTCCATTGTTGCCTTTTTCAACAATTAGACTTCAATTTTGCTAGTGTTTCTACCCATAATAATTGGTTTTTTTCCCCAATCTTATCCTGTAAAGTTTTTGGTTTGCTTGTTTTGATTTGATTTATTGCATTTTTGTCTTCCCTCTCTACTTGGTGGAGGTGGGGTACTGTGTCCAAACAGGCTGGCAAAGAGATGCTGACCTAATCACCCAACCAAGCACCCCCAGAGGTTGGGGGCTCTTAAGGTTGGGTCAAAGTACCCTACTGTATACCTATATTGCTTCTGTTTCCCTATTTCTGTGCCTTTCTACTTTTGGTCAATAGTTGCTTCTACCCACCCCTTCTCCTTCCTCCTTTTTCTTTCTTTCTTTTTTTTTTTTTCTCCCTTTCTTTCTTTTTTCCCTTCTTGCTTTTCAATCTTCTCATTCTCTGGTCCTGTACCAAAAGGACTCATTGAAACCCTAGTCCAGAAGCACAGCAATTTAAAGAGCAGGATGAAGTGAAAGGAAAATTAGGACAAGGAAATGGATAAAAGAAATCATGAGGAAGAACCAACAGAAAACTCCTGGCATCATGAAAAACCAGTCCAGAGCAACCCCCCCTAGGGGCTGTGAGGTAGACACTGTAGAGGATTCCACCTATGAGGAAATGTTAGAAATGTCAGAAAGGGGATTCAGAACATAGATGATGGAAACAATCAAGGAAATGAAGGAAGTAATGAAGGAAAGTGCTGATAAAGTGGAAAAAGAAATCCAAAAACAGAATCAGTTAAGAGAAGAATATAAAAAGGATATGGCAGAGATGAGGGAAATGAAGCAGTCAATTAGGGAACTTAAAGATGCAGTAGAAAGTATCAACAACAGATTAGACCATGCAGAAGAAAGAATCTC
>CAUYON010150007.1:0-19038 GCA_963573935.1 Arctocebus calabarensis
AAAGTCTAGATTCTCTCTTTTCATGCACTACTTTTAGGATAAAGTTCCAAATATTAACTTTGAAGATATTTACAGGGATAAATTTTTCTCAGCACATGACCATTTATGGTGTGGTGGACATTTTTTTATAGAAGCCATAAACTGTAAACTAAACATATTCTCATAGTTTACAAGATGCTTAGAGCAATTATGTATTAACAAAGATATTATATTTTACTGCAAAATATTATAAAAATGATACAATTTTGTGACTCTTAAATGTTTAATTACTTGATCTGAACAGAGGAATGAACCACAACAACGACAAAACCAGAAAAGTCATCGAGACAAGCCTGGCTTTAAGACTTTTTATATTCAATTCGTTCTACTTTCACGTCATCTCCAATGAGCTGATATACATAAGTGACCACTGTGGAAGCTTGGATATCCATCAACACAAATGATGGGATAATGTTTGTTTCCAGGGCATTATATGCTCCAGTGGCAGAACCTGGGTTAATGTAGAATTTATTTGCATGCTCAAATGCTTCAAATTTGTGTGTGTGCCCTGAGATAAGAATGTCCACGTCAAACTGCCTCTGCAACAGGGCTAAGCTGGCCACGTCTCCCCAGGGAATAACTTGATGTCCATGGATCAATTTTGAACTGTCCAACATTCACAACTTTCTGTTCTGGATAATTCAGATTCTCATCGAAGTCTCCTCTCACAATATGGACATCACCAGCCAGAGTCTTGTAGTCATAACTCTCTTTGGTGCAAAGGTTTCCTGTGCAGAGAGAGTGCTGAATCTTTCCTGGCACCAGAAGTTTTTTGAATTTAGCTGGCAAACTGTTGCAGCGGTGTGGGATGTGCAGATCTCCTAATACCAACACCAACTTTAAAGTGTCATCCTGCCACCGGGCTCCGCTCAGTTACCACAACCACCGCCGCCCTCTTCCTCAGGCTTCTGGCTTTGTTTTTTATAAATAAAATCTATCTTTGTTACCCTAAAACTTGTATAGATTACTTTTGCTTTCTACCCACACTGCCTGTGAAGCTCCAGTTTTATTTTCATTTTCCACTTATGCTGTCTTTCAGTTACCACTGTCCCTCAGTTGAACTTTTTAGCTCAAGTTAACCGGGTTCAGGGAATCAGGACCTCAGACTCCCAACATCCCATTCTTGTTGCTTTGTAATTTCAACTATAATCTAAAAGTGTATGTATCTTAAGTAGTTTAGGACTATTGATTTAGGAGATTGATGTTTGAATTGGAATATTGTTTGGGGTCAAGGGTTATGCTGATTGTTGTTTATTATGGGTCTTGAGTTCTGCCAATTATTGTTGTTTAAGATAAGGGTTAACATGGTTTTTGCCTTTAACTTTCATGTATAAAACTGTAGTTTTGGAAATGAAAGGGCAGAATAGTCTTAGAGAGGCTACTCAAACCATTCTCCTGAATTGCTGGTCTTCTGAAAAAGTCTGATGGACCTATCCTCATCTCAGCATATTGGCTGACAGTGACAGGTAGCCAGACCCTCTTCATCAAATAATACTGAGAGAGACCACCTGTTTAAGCCTTCTTGAAAGTAGATCTCCAGGCCATGGCCACACATTCTCCACTCAGAATAAACTTCTTTAAATTGTTTTACAGAGTTTGGGTTCTTTTCAGTTGACAGAACTGAGTCACACAAGCACTGCTATCCTCTCCCCTGGTATCTTTTTTTAAGAAATGGAAGGGTTTAGAAAGTGACTAAATAGGATTTTTTCAGTGCACAGGGCATGGGAAGGAGGGAGAAAGAAGGCCTGGCTGGCAAGGTAGTCTTGTTATGCAGATCAGCCTCCTGGATACTAGGCCTCAAGGAACCGTTTTTTATGCAAACCTTTATGAGTGTAAAGGAGTTAAGGAAATTTCACCCCAAAATATGATTCCTTGTTATAAAAAATATTTTGAATTAGGGGAGGAGGAGGGTGGGTGGAGAGAGGGTAAATGGTGGGATCACACTTATAGAGCATCTTAGAAGGGTACAAGTGAAACCTACTAAATTCAGAATGAAAATGTTTTCATACACTAAATGAGAAAATCCTATGAATGTTATGTCCAACAGTTGGATGAAAATATTTCAGATTGTATATGAAGCCAGCACATTGTAACCCATGATTGCACTAATATACACAGCTATGATTCAATTAAAAAAAAAAAAAGAATATTTTGAATTAAAGCCCATTCTATCTACTTAAAACCTCAGTAACCTGATTTAGAATCAGAAGAGGCTACTGACTTCCTTATTACATGCTAATAGACCTGACCTCTAGGTCACCTGAAGCACAAGACCTGTCTCTCAGGTTAATCTACAAATCAATCTGGTTTCACTCACTTACACACATCCCCCCTAGCAACCACATGCTATGGGTATACTTTCCAAGCTTTCTCCCTCTCCCTTCTAAAAGGCATCTTTAAAAGTCTCTGTCCATCACTGAGACTTTGGGTAATCATTCTTGTTATTCCCTCATGCCCATTATTTGGAAATAACCTTTTTCTTATTAATCTACCATAATTGTGAGTTGATATTTCAGTGAATCAACCAAAGGGGAAAAGGGTTGTTTCTCTGTGATCCCTATAGTTGTCAGATGTTCAGCAAACATGTCCCAGATGAAATAAGCATTTAACAGATATTCTCTACAGATACAAATTTCTCCCCCATCCTCTCCACCAAGAGAGCCTAACAGCAGGATTCCTGTTTGCCCCAAAGCCATCTCCAAATATGTCAAAGAAATGTATCTTGGGGTTAAATATTTCTTATTTCCTTCTGAAAGCACATGTAGTAAGAATATGATGGAGTCTATCAGACTAGGGCAGACATGACACAACTGATCTGATGAGTTTAGGTCCTGCCTGACCTTCACACCCAGTCTCCCATTCTTACTCTTTTGTAAATTTAACTCCCACCCTGAAGATGCCTACCTTGAGTGGTTTAGGTGGATTGATTTAGAATAACTTTTAAATGAGAATATTATTAATTGTTTACAAGTCATGGCTTCTGCCAATTATTAAGGTTAACATGGTCTTCACTTTGAATTCCAATGTATAAAATTGTAATGTTAGAAATGGAAGAACAGAACAGTCTTGGAGAGGCTACTCTCACTTTTCTCCAGAATCCTGGCCTCTGACAATGTTTGGTGGACCTGTCCCCATCTCTGAATATTGGATGACAGTGATGGGTGGCCAGACCCTCTTTGTCTAGTAACATTTCAGCCCTTAAAAAAAAAATTCTAGATACACTGTCCCTATAAAATGAGTTCATGTCCATTATAATCTTACAACTGTAGCCTAAAGAAACCCTTAAATGTGACTCCTCACCTGTAGCTCAGAGCTAGGACTTCGGCCACATACACTTGGCTGCCAAACAACAATGACAACTACAACAACACAAATAGCCAGGCATTGTGGCAGGTGCCTGTAGTCCCAGCTAGGTGGGAGGCTAAGGCAAGAGAATGGCTTAAGCCCAAGAGTTTGACGTTGCTGCGAACTGTCACATCACGGCACTCTACCAAGGGCTGTCTCAAAAAAATCAAAAACAAAACACACACACACACACAAAAAAAACCCTTAAATGTCCATCACAGGTTTATCTTCACCGATGCAAACCAGGGAAGAGATGATCACTCTTTTTCCCCCCTGAAAAGCTCACAACACAATTTCCTCTAACCCCTTTTCTGAATGTTGAGCTCAAGATTTATTGAGCAACAAACAGAACTAAACAAGAATACTACCAATTGCCTCACTGCTCACTTCCTTCATCCCTCCCCTATTTCCTGTATACCCCTCCTTTTTTTCTTTAAATGCAAAGTTCTCAACCCCTTCCACGGAGAGCCTAGTCCCCAATAGATCATCCTGAGCTGCACTTTCCCTCGAACCCCATGTCTTCAAAATCTTGGCTTTCTAAACTTCAATTGACTGTGACCCTCGTTTTCGTCACTTATGAAGTTAACTGTGTAGATTTGGAAAGGCCCGCTTGGAGGAATTTAGGAATGCACTGAGGAATGGGGTGGGAGTTGGGGGTTGCAGCCAGACTAGACTGAAGAGAAATTTAATAAGAGAAAGACAGGTTCGGTGTAGGGGGCCGGGCAAGACTGGAAGTGCAACCGGACCACTCCCACAACCCTGCTCTCATAACCGGCCCTTTTCCGGAGGGAAGGCCAAGATTCCTGAAAGAGCCAGTGAGAGGTCAAAGACTGAAAATAAAGATTATTCCGAAACGCGAACAAAAGGAACCCGAGTCCAGGGTCTTTATTTCCACCCCGGTGCGGATGAGCTGAACTCCAAAAGGGAGTCAGCCCTGGGTTAAGGTGGATGGGGGTTTTAAAGGTTGGAAGGGTGGGGGTTGGCACATTCCCTTCCCTGCGATAGGAATATCCCTGGGTGGGATATCCATACGGAGGGTGGGAGTTTGCACATTCCCTTCCCTGGGTGGGATATCCATTGGAAGGGTGGGGGTTGGCACATTCACCTTTTCTAGATGGGACATTCAAGCTCTATTTGGGAGGGTCCCTCCATTTGACTCTATCAGCCAAGATTGAGAAGAGCGAGAAAGAGAAAGAAAAAAGGGAGAAAAGAGAGAGAAAGAAAAGCCCCCAAGGATCAGTCTCATAGGTGACCCCGGGGAGGTGTGGTTCTGGATCTTTGAGTCTAAGATTCCAAGCAGTAACGAATCCAAGTGTATGTCTCAGGATAAACTAAAGGCACCCGACACACAGAGTCACCACAAGGAATTTAAATGGAATATAAATACATGTCTCTTCCTGGTCCCTGGTACTAGCACTTACTAGTATCTTCTATCCAACTACCTGCTGAGTGTGTCCTCTCCAGGAAACAAGGATTATCTTTTCACTAGTTAGGTTTCGGTCCTGACAGCCCTGCTGCTTCAGTCCAGCTGGTTTGCTTTGCTTAGTAGGCTGGCTGGAGCGTGAGACTCGGAGCCATCCTCGTAGATTCCTGGGAGTTAAACAGAGACCTCTGAGGAGTTATCTCTTTAGAGACCAAGCTGATTTTAATTTAAAATTAGTTTCCCCGGGCCGACCAATTTGAGAGATTTTCTGGGAAGCACTTATATACCCAGAGGAGCTGGACTTATCAGCAACTGCCATGCATATAGCTTTATTATATATAGCTAGAAAATTTGAAATTGAAAATTCGACGCCATTTCACTATTTTCCACACAGGCCATAGTGCTTTATATATAATAGTGAAACTTCCTTTATAAAATAAATAAAAGGCCATAGTGGGGAATTGTGGTAGGGGCCTGAATTCTGCAAACATATAGGCATAGTTAAATGTATATATTATATAATATAATATATATATTCCCCCCCTCCCTTAGATGACAGGTAACAGCTCATAACTGGAAGGTATAAATGATGAGACTAGGGCCAGATTTATTGAAAGGGGAGGGTGACTCACCTAGGCAGTGCAGAGATGGTGTCTGGAATCTGGAGCCGTTAGAAACTACTTTTATAGGGGCGTCTGGGGATGGGCACCTTCCACAGGTTGCCTGTCTAGTTACCGTCTTTTGGCAGGAACTTCTGGGAGTGGGATTAGCCAAATCCTTTGTCTTTGTCTTAGGAGAGGAAGCGAAGGAGGGGGGAAAGGGTTTGTGTGTGGCTGCATTAGGCCCCCCATAATAGAGGGGGGGAAAATCATGTAGCTTTTAGAGAAGAGTTCCTTGTCTCTGATCTAATTAGTTTATGTGGAAAAGAAAGAATCATGGGAATTAGTTCCTTCCAATATAGGGTTCCCCATTCAGATCTAGACAAAGAACTTCCCATTTTTCTAGGCTTGGCAAACAGGCTTTCTCCACAGGGCACTCTCTAGACGCAAATAGGATCAGAGAAAAGCAACCTGACCAATATATCTCATCTGGAGTGCCCTTCTTGAAGTGAAAAACATAAACCCTGCAGCACTGCTAGGTACAATTCATTTGCTAATACATTCATTGTCACAGACAGGATGTTTTCTGTCTGACCTTCTTGGCCAAGTGTGACATACATTTCCCAAGATGCCCTCTGCTCGAAGGCAGTATATGAACCCTTACATAAAAGACCCATTGTAGGTTTTCCCACTTGAGGATCACCACTTCAGCTTTGGAAGCTTTGTTACCCTTCTTCCTGTGTCTTTCCCTATAAATAAATTTTGTCCTGTCAGTTACTTCATTCTTGAATCTCCAGACCAAGGACCTGAGGCAGAGAAAAATGCTGGTAAGACTTCCACAAGTATTTCAAGGGTCCCAACTAGACTATTACATAAAAACAGAGACAGGAAAACTAATGAAGCAAAAGATTCTTGCTACACAGAGGGGAGAGTACAATATCATAATAAGAGGGTGGTGTTTGGCAAATGATTGCCATCAGGCCTAGAGAATTAAATTTCTATGAAACATTAGAAGAACACAGAAAATAGCTTAAGGACATACAGGAATTTGACAAGAAAGGAACAGTGCATTAATTAGAAAAAGAGTACTGCTTCATTAACATGGTCATAAAACATCATGTGCTCCATCTTTTGTCAGGGACACTATGGTCTTTGGAAGCTTGTGGAGAAGTTATTACATATGTACACTGAAATTTCATAAGAAATAAGAAAAACAATAAGCAATACATCTGTGGCTGCTATTTAAACAGACCAATATGAAAAGAAACTAAAATTTCAGGACCTTCCAAATTTATTATGCCAAAGGGAAATGCTAATCCCTGGGAACAGTCGTGAAACTCAGCTGGTTTCCATCTCTTAAGCATGACCATCACTTCGTACACATAGTATGTTAAACCAGACCCCCTAGTCTTCATTCAAATGACTCTGGAGAGAAAGACCCTTATCATTGTTCACTTTACAGGAGAACATTAGGCAACTCCCTTAAAGTGCAATCAATAGTAGTCAATCAAATCTTGTATCTGTGTTAGCCTTGTATGTAAAATGTAATTCTATTCAGCACTTCCATTTTTGCCTGTAAATACAATAAACATCCTCACTTTTCCCTTCACCGAGAGTACTGATCACCATTCTTTGGTGTTCATGTTTGCTTGCACGGCTCTCACACTTTGAACTTGAATAAACTCATTTAACTGCATTATTTTGATGCATTATTTTGATTATTTTTAGATTGACACCAAGTAACAATGATTCATGCTCAAGACTATTAGACAGGAATCAATTATCACAGAAACACCAAATCTCATGAAAAGTCAAAAAAATAAGAACACTTCTACATAGCTGGTGGGAATGCACACTAATACGTTCCTTTTGGAAGGATGTTTGGAGAATACTGAGAGATCTAAAAATTGACCTGCCATTTGATTCTATAATTCCTTTACTAGGTATATACCCAGAAGACCTAGTCTGACTTTTAGCTCCCCCATTCTCCTTTATGATTCTCCCTCTCATTTAGATTATGAGAAACCTTAGCCCTCATATGGGTTTTTTATTTTTTAAGAAATACCCCCTCTTATTTTCCCTTCCTCTTGTGAATAGCATAATCAGAGGTGGGCTCTGGTTCTCTGTAGCCCTAGGATTTCTCCTAAATCTCCCAGATGAGTTGACATGAATCATGCTTGACAGATGTCAGGTCATGTCAGAGGATGCAGAGGAGCCTGAGGTCCCGAGGGAAGGCCCCACCCATGAAAGACAGTTAGACCATGACAAGGTCAATATTTGACCAATGTGGCTAGGAATCATGTCCCAAGCCATTAAGGGGTGGATGCTGCCTTGAGGATGAGGATGAAGACCAAAAGAGTAGGAAAAGAAAGAAAAACGTATTAATTTCAATGAACATGAAATAAATGCAGATTCAAGAGGCCAAGGGCAGAGCCTGATGTCACAGAAGATTCGTCGAGGCTTTGATGTTAATCAAGAAACTCCTGTTGGACTGTGCCCAGCTCAACATCAAAACTGTGTAGGGCCAGTAACTTCCTTGTACTTCCTATTTTCCCACTCTTCAAACAGGAATATCTATAATGATCGCAATTTGTCTGTCCCAGCACCATATTTGGGAACAGGTATTTTTTTTTTTTTTTAATTTCATGGGTCTGTGGATGGAGGGCAACTTTCCAGGGATCAATACTAACCAAGTGCATCTGATCCTGTTCTCTCCTCCAGTGGTCTTGCTTTGTTGTACCCACTGCACATGCGTTATGCCCGGGACAGGGGTTATGGACTAAAATCAACCACTGATAAATTTAGGGGAACTGGTCCAGGTGGCCTGGCTTCCTAGTGACCACTTGATGGACTGTAGTCATGACAGCCAGGTCAAGGTAGCTGGTGGAATGCCACCTTACATTAAAGGTGGGCTATTCAAATTCACAGAAGACTTGAGGTAATTCTTAGCAAACCAGACTCCATAGTTGTCTGAGATGCCATCAGTGAAGTTCTTTAACGTGCACTGTAGAGGTGCCATGGTTTTACTTTATTGAGTTCCCATGATTGTGAACCCAACCAAAAGAAATTATATCATGAGAGACAATAAGAATAACAGGTACATTGATGACAGCAATGATGAAAAAATCACACGAAAAAATCAAACATGCACATCTGAGGCTGAGACTCCTCACCAGCATCCTGGTGTTTTCAGGAACCTGAGATAAGCCTACCTAACACCAGGTAGCACTCAGGAACCCTTATGTATTCTTCTTGGGTCTCTGCTAGATGGCCCACAAGAGGTCCCCTTATGTCAACCTTTTGAGTCTCTGTCAGGTGGCCCTCAGGAATCCTATGTCTCCTTCTTGGGTCTCTGCCAAATGTTCCTCAGGAGTCTTTAAGTCTCCTTCGTGAGCCCTGTTTCCCTCCTTGTGCACTAACCTGGTTCCCCAGGGCATGCACTGGCATCCCAGTGACTATTTTCTGGCCTGTTCCTGGGAACATAATGTTACTTCCTGAACACATACAAATTACTCTTAGTCCAGAAAAAGAACCCTTACCTTCCAAGATGGAGTTCTGGAACTAACAGTATGGTGGAGTTGACTGTAGTTCCTCTGGGTCCCTCAGGATGAGTTCAGGAAATTACAGGACCCTGGAATGTCTCAGAGGGTACCTCCCCTATAATTCCTGCCCTTTCTGGGGGTCACACAGTGACTCTGACCCTCTGACTGGCAAGAACTCTCTGGGTCCTCCAAAAACCAGTTACATAGAACTGAGCTGATTTGTTATGAAATTTTGTTTAAAACATTGCTGATATTTTCTAAGCTCTGTCTTCCAGGAGTCAAGAAAACCACTTTCTGTCTCTTGAGCTATTTGTAGCTTTTAGTGATGTATGTACTTATAGGTGGAATTTGAAACATTTATTTGTTTTTCTCTCTCCTTGATTTCTCTGGAATTTGAAAACCATTTGTAAGTATTCTTAATTTTTGACAATATAGTTACTTGCAAAAGTTCAATAAAAATCTGTTTTGTTCTGTAGGACATGATGAAATCACTGGTTATTTTACCAAAGCTTTGACTGAAATAGCATTTTTCAGAGATGTCCAGACTGCGTTAAGGAGTTAAAGTTGACTTTATAATTCCAGTTAAAAAAAAAAAATCACTGGACTTTACTGTGTTTACATGGATGGAGCTGGAACATGTTCTTCTTAGCAAAGCATCTCAAGAATGGAAGAAAAAGTATCCAATGTACTCAACCCTAATATGAAGCTGAGTTATCCTCTTTGATTTTGATCTGAACCAGTAGTTCTCAATTCTGACTGCACATTAGCAATAACTAGGAAGATTTTTTTTTTAAGTTTCTCTGCTTGGACCCAAAGCTTGATCAAATGCAAAGAATTTCTATAGGGTGTGGTCCAGATGTTCGCAGGTGATTCTGATAAACAGTGAGTGTTAGGAACCACCAAACGTAGCAACATTAATTTTGAAACAATAAATACCTTTAAGCATTGCTTTGTTCTACAGAAGCTGATGTTTTGTTAAATACTAATATGTATCTCTAACAATGTATTTTACAAAGATAATACTAAACTTTCTTCTAGGAAATGAAAAATACTTACTAGTTCAACTTAGCAGATTTTCTAAGTAAAGCTAAGCTTATGTAGCAACACTCACAGATTAAACATGTTCTGTTTGACTTTTCCTTTATAGTTATATAGTTAACTAATATCCTGTAGTGTTCAGGGCGTAACAATGAGAATCTAGTGATCTTTGTCTGGTATTTATCTCACATCAAATGAAATCAATGTTATGAGAGAATATTAAGGAACTTCTTCATAGAGGAAATAATTAAGAAAGATAAAGAAGCCCTTTATTCATTAAAACTTTTAAAACTTATAAGAAATCAGACTATTCAATATATTCCACTAATGTTAGTTTTTTCTGTTAGGTTTTTATTTAGTAAAAAAAAAAACTTTAGTGTGTCACAGAGCGTATCTGCCAATGCAATAATATATACACAGTTTTAGTCAGAGTACTGTGCACCAAAGTAAATTAAAAGTTCAGGCGGTGTGCAGGAAACATATTCTGTTTTTTGTTTCTATTTTAACACTTGGAGCTTAGAAATTTTGTGATAAAATGATCCAGCACAGGCTCAACCCAAAAGTTTTATTTACTGATGCACGAAGATGTAGATTTTAGTTGTAAGTAATAGAATAAACTGAATGCTGTGGACAAAAAATAAACACTAGTCAGGTGAAAAGAAGTGAGATTATATTTGCTGTTTGGATCAAAGGCCAGTACATTTCCTATTCTAAGGGACATTTCCAAATATCCCTTTCCAGATCGCCAAATTTAGGACCTTAAGTATTAGAACTGGAGCATTATCAAACACACAGTCCTAGGCGGTGGGGAGGGTAAACCAATAAGATACCATAGTTTAATTCTGTGAGGGTTCTCAAAATCAAATATTCAAAATTTATTAAATGATTGTGACAGTTACAGTTTATGAATTCTAAAGCATGCATACTACTCTTGAACAAGAAAGTCAAGGTATTGCTTCATTACTTTTGCTTTCGTGAATGCCTAGATGTCTTCCACCATTCAAGTATCACAATCTCTTGGTTAGCAGGTTTTACAGGCGATAAGTAGTGGTAAGACCATCATGGTCTTACCCATGATTAGACGAATCAGATACTTATTTATAGCCATAGCCCAATACAAGATAACTTTCTTCTTTGGAGCCTCAGTGCCCCTATTTGTAACATTATGAAGATAAATATTCCTACTCCGAGGTATATTCTAACTAACCTGTATTTTGGGAAATGTACATATGTACAGTAGTTCTGACACACAGAAGTTGTAATGTGTATTAATAAATAAAATGATAATAACATTAACAGTACTATTTCTTGCAATCATATTGTCTTCAAAGTCCACAAGCCCCCAATGATAGAACTTAAATTCATTTTAATTACTCCTAATTTGGTCTACTAGAAAGAACTTCACAGCAGAAAGGGGAGTTTCATATTTTAAAAGTGAGCATGACTTTGTGAAGTGTGCTCAAATGGGTTCAGTATTTGCAATTTTGTCTGATTATAGGTCTTGCTGGTATCTTATTAGTATTGTTCTTTTTGAATTTCAACAAGTTTAGCATTTCATACGGTTGATTCAGAGAACTCTGAGAAATAACTTTGCAGATCTAGGTTAGGAGGAGCTCATACCAATATTTTGAATGTGGCATTTTTTTTGTGCGTGTAGTGGGCATTCTTTACAGATCCCTTTGCCACTTCTGTAGGAGTCCCTCTGTAGACTTCATGATGAAAACTCACTCTTATGAAGTCTTACCAAATATCTAAGTAAAATAAGCCAAGATTGATCTTGTTCTGCACGAATGCTAAAATTTGTCCAAACAGAAAATTTCATTATGGCCCTACAGCTGGCCTTTACTGTTATTGTTATTTTTAAATGTCTTATAGATGATACTTTTATTTCCAATTAAGTAACCTTAAGTGTGGAGGAATCAATAAAGTTATTGTTAAGTAAAAATTATTGTGTGCAAGAAAGTGAACCTCATTGCCACGTGTTTGGGGGTTGGCAGAAAGGGCTCTTTAATTTGTACTAAAGCATGAGAAAATCTATATAGTATAAGCTACACTTAGGTGCTTTTTTGTTAGTGTCAGCTTTTGTATTCTGCTAGCATATTTTTTTCTGTGTAGGAGAGCTTCATTTAATGACCATAAAGTATATTCAAATTAAGTTAAAGACAATACATTGTGATGATAAAAACCTATTTTATAGAATCAAGTCTAATTTTTAGGCTTATACATGTACTTTATTTATTTATTTTATTTATTTATTTATTTTTTTGTAGAGACACAATCTCACTTTATCGCCCTTGGTAGAGTGCCGTGGCATCACACAGCTCACAGCAACTTCCAACTCCTGGGCTTAGGAGATTCTCTTGCCTCAGCCTCCCGAGTAGCTGGGACTGCAGGCGCCCGCCACACACACGGCTATTTTTTGATGCAGTTTGGCAGGGGCTGGGTTTGAACCCACTGCCTTCAGTATATGGGGCCGGCACCCTACTCCCTGAGCCACGGGCGACGCCCTATACATGTACTTTAAAAAAATCTCTTACAAGAAATAAGCCTCAATCAACTACAGAGGCTTAATTTATTAATAGCTCTTAAGGATATGGCTGGAAAGATAGCCTTCTATACGTTCCAATCCTTAATTTGCCTTTCATAGTTAATACTATCTAGCTACTTTTCGTTTTCATAACACAAGGGAGGCTTCTCAGAGAACGCTTCTGAGGGAAGGCCCCCCACCCCCAAGTAATTCTGAGCAGAAATAAGCAGCTTCTGTTCAGGGTTTCCTCTGGGCGAGGGGCTGGCTGTTTATGGAGTTTGAGACTAATGTTAACAATGAACAAAAGACATTGTAACCATACCCTTCCAGGCACAGCCATAGTTTGCACCGAGTTTCTACCAGAAAACGTCCCCACTGATCTCACAGGAGCAAGGGCCTCCCTCAGGGTCCCGTTCACACTGGATGCAGCTGCACGTGTGGTAGTGATAGACACAGACAGCTCAGAAGATGACAAGGTCATTACTGACTGTGCTTCTTCCTTCCCAGTCTGTACCTTCTCGGAGTTAGGCAGTGTTCTTTGTACATATTTGTATCCATGGAGCCTAGGAAAATGTCTCATACATAAATAACTTTATTAATCTATGTAATAACTGAGTGTAATACCTGAGGGAGATTTTTCTGTTGCAGGCAAAACTGGGCATTCAGGTGTATATGGTGGGACATGTGTGTTCATATAGGAGAGAGGCAAATACAGCTGGCCAAAGTCAGAGCAGCCTTGCTGTTTTCATGTCAAATCATTCTTCTTTTATAAATTTCTTTAGAAGGACTTGTAAAGCCTCATCAATGAAACGCAATTGTAGAAACCATCGCTAAAACAATTTTTCTAACTATTTATTTCATAAAGTGATAGTCATCAGGATTGGGTACATAAACAGCTGAGGCTACCCAAAGACTCTCGCAGGTTCCTGGGCATCCCCATAAACAGGTTTAAAAAATCAACCTCCAGATTTTCAGCTTCAATATGTGGCCCTTCATAAGAACGATCTGCCACAGAATTTCTGTGATCTGTCAAATCTTTTTTGGTTTCTTCTCATTTCAAAATTCCCCTTTTACCACTCTATCAAAAGAGAGAGTGCATCGCCCCACCCCACCTAACATGACACATCCCCACAGGGTGAGAACACACTCAGGCACCAAAGGACTGTTCTAGACAGATTTTTTTGGAGGAGAAATTGTAAGGGCAAAATGAAAAGATAATTAAAGGATTGCACTCTATTTCAGCCATGTAACAAACTAAGGGTTCAGTTTTCTATATATCTTAGCTAACTTGTCCATTTATCTTAGAATGCAGCACTGGGATTTCCATCATGGGAATAAAAATCGTATTTAAATATAAATTAAAAACACAAGCATTTTCATGGAAGTTATGTCTAATTTTAGCTGATAAAAACTGCCTTTGCTATTTAGATTATATGATAGACATTTCCCATACCTTGAAAAGACTAAATCTGAAGGTTTGTGGTTTTGATGAAAAATGTAATGTAAGTGAAGTTCAGCATTGAATCTAACACTATAAGTGAGGTTCAAATATTTACACTGAACTAAACGCCAAGTTGTATTATTGCAAGCTTAATTAAATGAGCATAGTGAAGCTGCTGTGAGGATGAAAATTAATAGCACTGTCTCTGGATTTGTGGTGCCAGTAGGTTTTATCACCTATCTAAAGTAGGATCAAATAAACGAAATGCCACAATATCACATGCTTTACACTGTATAATGTTGTGATAATTTTTTATCAAGTTTAAAATCTGCAAGGGCACACAGAGGTTTTCAAAATTCTTTCAAATGAAATGAAAACATCTGAATACCACTGCATAGATTTCAGGCAGGTTTTCAATTTTGTTTTTGGATTTGTATGGCAGTATTAGTAGGAGTATGTATAATTGCATGTAAAGCCGTGATTTAAATAAAACATGACCTTAGCCTCCCCTTCCTAGTCCTCTTCATCTTGTAGAATTTAAGCAGAATAGGAATTAGACCACAGGCCTGCGTTTAAAAGAGAATCTTTAGGAGTTCTGGCTCAAAATGTTGGGCAGAACACTTGAGTTTGTCTACTTACTTTTCTGACCCAATTAAAATAGCAATCCACCAAAACAAAGCAGGATATCCTCATATGTCTTAGTCATTTGGCACTGCAGTAATGAAGTATTATAGACTGGGTGACTCACAAAAAACAGAACTTTACTTTCCACATTTCTAGGGGCAGGAAGTTCAATCCAGATCAGGGTAGCAGCAGGACTGAACTCTGGGGCTATTTTCAAACAGCTATCTGCTCATTGTGTCCTTGTGTGACAGAAAGAGGACAAGAGAGCTTTCTGGGGTCATTATCATTGTTGACGATACTAATCCTTATCACGAAGGCTCCATCCTCCAATGCAGTTACTTTCCAAAGCCTTTGCTTCCTAACATTATTACATTGGGAGTTAAAATTTGAACATACGAATCTGGGGAGAGGAAGGCACAAGCATTTAATCCATTGTACCATATAAAAGTGTTCTTTTTGGTAGCTACGTGCTGCTAATAGCTTTACAAACATTTTTTTCTAATAACACTGCATGGAGTTGGTAACTGGTTTCCAACCATGCACTGGTTTCTTGGTTTAAGATATGTGTAATTAATTAAGCTTACTTTATTTCAACCTTCATTCATGCAATTATTGGTCAATTCTTTAAGCCATTTTATAACTTGCCAAAAGACCTGTAGGAATCCTTCCTTGTCTATTGATTTGTATCCTCTCGTTTGTTGCCATGTCGCTGAAGTGGTGATGCGTTCTTATACCTCCCCTGTGAAGTAGGGAAGTTCCAGTTGCCTTACGCGCTTGCAAAATTTGTTCCCAATTCAATGTTAACCATTCTAGTGGATGTGCCAAGTCGGGGTTTTAATTTGTATTTATCTGATAAGGAAGGATATTAATGACTTCCTCCCTTTTGCATAGACCATCTGTTCACTTTCTTCTGTGGAATGTTCATACTTTTGAGAACTTTTTAAATTGGGTTCTGTGACTTTTACCTATCTAAATTGTAGGAATTCTTGATATATTCTTTATACAAATCTTTTGTCATATATAATATACGTTTTCAGCTTATGACTTATTCGTTTTCTTAATGGCATATAGTACATCTTGTTTTCTACTTTTTTGCCTACTGCCAAGTAGTGAAGATTTTTCACTAACTCTTCCTTGAACTTTATAGTTGGCTTTTCCTCTAAGTATATAATTTATATTTAAGTAATTTCTTCATACCTTGTGCGACAGAGGCAAATACTATGATTTTCAAACGTTTATTCAGTTTTTCTAGCTCAATTGGTTGAAGAAAATTTCTTTTAGCCATTTATTTTTCCTTAGTCCTTTTTCAAATATCCATTGAATTCGCAAATGTGAATCTATTTCTGGATTCTCTTTTCTGTTATATGTTTGAGCTCTTGATTATTCAATTAAAATAGCAATCCACCCAAACAAAGCAAAATGCAATATCCCCGTAGGTCTTAGTCATTTGGGGCTGCAGTAATAAAGATTATAGATGGGGTGGTTTACAAACAACAGAATTTTACTTTCCATGACTCTAAGGACAGGAGGATTTACATATGAATTTTAACATGAGTTTGAGGAGAGGTGTAGGGTGGTTAATATTATTAGTGTATAGTAAGTCTTAATATCAGGTAATGTGTGTCCTACCATTATGACCTTCTTTTTTAGGACTGTTGTGACTATTTCAAATCCCGTGCATTTCCTTATAAATATTTGAACAAATTTGTCAAAATTTTCAAAGGCATCCCATTGTCATTTTCACTGAGAATACATCAAATACAGTACATGAAACAATTTAGAAAAATTGACACCTTGACAACATTTAATTTTCCATCAGTGAAGGTAGTTTATTTTACATTTGTTTATCTCAACATTTTGTATTTTTTCTGTAGAGGTGTTGAACATTATTTTATTCATTACTTAAATGTAATTTTTTATTCTAATGTAAATATATTTTTTTAAATTTATTTTTAAGATTGTACTTTTATTAATTTCCACCCACCTCTTTTCTTTCTGTTCTCTGATCTTAATTATTCTCCTTCTATTTAATTTTGGTTCAACTCTTTTCACCTTTTTTATTTTAAGGGAAATTTAGATTATATACTTTACATTTTTAATTCAAATATAATTTTTTAAAAATTAAAAATTCCCCTCCAAACAATGCTGAGCCCAATAGCTCGAGGTTGCTATGAACTATGATGCCACAGCACTTTATTGAGGACAACAAGTTGAAACTGTCTCAAATAAAATCTTATACCAGAAAAATTATATTTGTATATAATCACTTTAAGGATTCTATATTATAAAATTTTCCTTTAAAGAAGATTGATATTTGTTCCATCAAGTTGTTAAGTTCTAACTAAACCTTTTTGTTCATACATGTATAGTTTTATTCTTAGGAAGTCCAGGCTTACCTTGAACTTACTCTCAGTAAATTGCAGTTATTTTAGGGCAGAGTCTCCCCTCCTTAATAGAGTCCTTTGTAGGTAATCAATCGAATGCTGACATGCTAATTGGTGTTTCTTCACTGTGGATGTGGTGGTACTTTAACCTATTTGAATATGGCATGACTCTGGTATTGAATTTTAGCTTCCACCAACAACAGGTGAACTTTCATCCAAGACTTGTAGCAAATGTCCTTCCCATTTTTAGAGACCCCTTCTCAGGAACTCTGTCTTTTTATGACTATTCCCTACAAAGCTCAGTAATTGGGGAACTGAATATCTTTCTTCTCTGATCAACAGTACTACACTTGAGGTATTTAGACTCCATAATTCTGAGTCCCACTGGGATAGGGCCACCATGCAAAGAACTGAGGGGTAACAGGATTCAACCCACACATTTCCTTCTCTTTAGCATCACTATGATGTGATCCCTGATTTCCAATGCCTTAAAGGACTTGCTCACATTTTAATCAGTCTTATGGTTATTTTCAGTAGACCAGCAAGAATGGCTGTAGAAGGAAAAATGAAAGGTTCTCTAAAAATATTTAGCATGATTTTCTTTCATTTTAAAGGGAACATCAATGAATTTTTAAAAAGCCATTATCGGTCAAATCATTCACCAGAATGCCATAAAAAAGGGCAGAAAGGTAGGCCACATGCAGCAAATTGTAGAAACTGAAAATGTAATAATGACGAACCATATTGGCTTATAGCATTTGCTTTATGCACAATAAAAATTATCATCCATGAGAAAATAACATAGCCAGCTTAACTAGCTATTATACAACTGTTGACTGATGAGCTCGTGAGCACACAAAAGACTGCAAGACTTACGTATCTGTAGAATAATACAAGGTCTTTTACATGCACATAAAAATATATATGAAAAATCCAGCTAACAGGAAATGGATCAATATTTGGAATCATACCCTCTTCTTAAACTTAGCCCAGATGAAATAGATCTCCTGAACAGACCAATTTCAAGCACTGAGATCAAAGAAACAATAAAAAAATCTCCTAACAAAAAAATGCCCTAGTCTGAATGGCTTCACACCAGAATTTTATCAAACCTTCAAAGAAGAGCTTACTCCTATACTGCAGAAATTATTCCAAAAATTGAGGAGGAAGAAATCTTCCCCAACACGTTCTATGACACCAACATCACCTTGATACCAAAACCAAGAAAAGACCCAACTAAAAAGGAGAATCTCAGACCAATTTCACTACTGAATATAGATACAAAAATTCTCAATAAAATCCTAGCCAATGGATTATAGCTTATCATCAAAAAAGTTATACATCGTGATCAAGTAGCTTTCATCCCAGACATGAAAGGCTGGTTTAATATATGCAAGTCCATAAATGTTATTCACTGTATCAACAGAAGCAAAACCAAAGACCATATGATCTTCTCAATAGACGCAGAAAAAGCATTCAATAAAACCCAGCATCCTCTTCTAATTAGAACACGGAAGAATATAGGCGTAGGTGACACAATTCTTAAACTGATCAAAACTATCTTTGACAAACCCACAGCTAATATTGTACTGAATGGACTAAAACTGAAAGCTTTTCCTCTTAGAACTAGAACCAGACAAGGTTGTCCTCTGTCACCATTGCTATTCAACGTAGTGCTGGAAGTGCTAGCCAATACAGTTAGATAAGACAAGGAAATAAAGGGCACCCAAATGGGAGCAGAAGATGTCAAACTCTCCCTCTGTGCTAATGATATAAGATCTTATACTGAAAGAACCCTAAATACTCAACCACAAGACTCCTAGAAGTCATCAGAAAATACAGTAATGTCTCAGGATATCAAATCAATGTCCACAAGTCAGTTGCATTTGTATATGCCAATAACAGCCAAGATGAGAGGTTAATTAAGGACACAACTCCCTTCACCATAGCCCCAAAGAAAATGAAATACTTAGGTATACCTAACAAAAAAAGTGAAAGACTCTTTAAAGAACATTATGAAACCCTAAGAAAGGAAATAGCAGAGGACTTTAACAAATGGAAGAACATACCATGCTC
>CAUYON010150011.1:0-26214 GCA_963573935.1 Arctocebus calabarensis
AGTCTGGCTACAGGAGAACATTTTTTGGTTTTTGTTGTTTTTTTTTTGAGACAGAGCCTCAAGCTGTCCCCCTGGGTAGAGTACTGTGGGCATCACAGCTCACAGCAACCTCCAGTTCCTGGGCTCAAGTGAGTCTCCTGCCTCTGCCTCCCAAGTAGCTGGGACTACAGGCGCCCGCCACAACACCCGGCCATTTTTTTTTTTTTTTTTTTGGTTGCAGCCGTCATTGTTGTTTGGCGGGTCTGGGCTGGATTCGAACCCGCCAGCTCAGGTGTAAGTGGCTAGTGCCTTAGCCCGTTGACCCATAGGCGCCGAGCCAGCAGAAGAACATTTGTTTAAAAGTTTCCCAGAAGCTGCTCTTTTCCTCATCCTTTGGCTAGAGAGTAAGGTTTTTTTTTTTTTTTGAGACAGAGCCTCAAGCTGTCACCCTGGGTAGAGTGCTATGGCATCACAGCTCACAGCAACCTCCAGCTCTTTGGATCAAGGAATTTTCCTGCCTCTGCCTCTCAAGTAGCTGGGACTACAGGTGCCTGCCACAACACCTGGCTATTTTTTGGTTGCAGCTGTTGTTGTTTGGCCGGCCTGGGCTGGATTCGAACCCGCCAGCTCAGGGGTATGTGGCTGGCGCCTTAGCCACTTGAGCCACAGGCACCACCTGTTCTATTTTTTTTTTAAATGTAATGTCTCATGTGTTTAGCTAAATTTAGCGGGAACCAGAAGTCCTATATGAAATATGTGCTTTAAGAACATGCTGACAAACTGCCTTGCTTTCCATAAAGATTTAATAATTTATGGTCTATCAACACCTTTAAAAAGTGCCTGTTTCAGCAGTGCCTGTTGCTCAGTGGGTAGTGCGCTGGCCACATACACCGAGGCTGGTGGGTTTGAACTTGGCCCAGACCAGCTAAAACAACGAAAAAATAGCCGGGCGTCGTGGTCTGCGCCAGTAGGCCCAGCTACTTGGGAGGCTGAGGCAAGAGAATCACATAAGCCCAAGAATTTGAGGTTGCGGAGGTTGACATAGTGAGACTCTGTCTCAAAAAAAAAAAGTGTCTATTTCTCAACACCCTTACTGGTCAAGTTGTTCATACCAGTGCAGTCATGAGTACCTCAGGCAAGGAGCAAACAGTCTTCATAATAAAGCTTACTTTGGAATCTGACCTCAGAGGTGTTAGTCCCTCCCGCTGGTGAAGGCCCTTGACTGGTGAGCTAGGTGGGCTTTTGTGCTAAATGTGAGGCGATAGCTAGTCTATTGATGTTTCAGACGGTAACAGTGACTGCCACTCCAGATTGGCTAATGTTTGAGTTGTCTAGGGAACTTGAACTTTTCACAGACAGCACTACTTTTTTTCTTGGTAAATTGTAATTCTTTAGACATTAATCAAAATACTTGTAGGTTTCCAAAGTGCTTTCGTATTTGTTTTGTAGTTACAAAAAGACTTTATGAGCGAATTAGGAGTAACTGCTCTCTTCACTCTGGCCCAGGAAGCTGAGTGCAGATTATGTGATGTGCCTGAATTTCACCACTATGAGTTGTCGCACTGCCTCACCAGTTGCTTCCATCTAACAATGGCAGAATGCCTTTGCAGTTCAAAAGTAATCCTCATTACCTCCGTATCCCTCAGCTTAGGTTTAATGAGGGGTCATTAGTGAAAGGTGTTAAATTCTTGGAGATTCTGAGCCAATACAGGAGGATTGACACCTGTACACTCTCTGCGCATGTTCTTTCTATCATTGCTAAAACTAAAATAAAACCTACCTAAGGTGCTATTTCATAGCAAGCAGCAAGCATTGTATTCATGAGTCATCATGAGTCTAAAACCAAAAAAAGAAAGAAAATGGAAAATATTTTCAAAATGAGTTATCCTTTAAAATGGTTGCCAGCCAGTACTCATGGGTAGTGATCACTTAATGTGATGCATGCTTTTTTCCCCCTCAAAGACTCATTTGCCAAGAAACTGCACAAGTTGTTTTTGCTAGACCTTGCATTTTTAATTACCCCTTGCTTAGTCTATGTTACGTTGATAGATGTCAGTTGTTGGTTTATTTATTTCCCCATTCTGTTTATAGGGACTTAAGAGTGGCTGTGGAATAGAGTTCCCCACTCGGGAAGTTCTGGGCACAGACTTTCAAGGGTTCATATTTCATGCAAAATCATACTTAGTGTATCATTTCCTAAGAGCAAGGTATTTAACACTGAAAAACAAATTTTCCTTTGGTTTTTACTTTTTTCCTTCTTACATCTTATTTTTTCCAAATGTGTAGGTTTATTCTTGCATCTTGAAATTGATTTGATTTATAACTTATATCATTTTGTGTATCTTATTGATGATAGGCTCAGTTTTTTCTCAGACCTAATTAAAACAAACTTTATTGAGATATAATTCACATACCCTAAAATTCATTCATTTAAATTGTACATGTGATGCCACTCAGGGCTGGTGGTTTCAAACCCAACCCTGGCCTGCTTAAAAAAAAAAAAAAAAATAGGACAGCACCTGTGGCTCAAAGGAGTAGGGCACCGGCCCCATATACTGGAGGTGGCGGGTTCAAACCGAACCCTGGCCAAAAACTGCAAAAAAAAATAAATAATAAATAATAATAATAATAATAATAAATAAGGCTCGGCGCCTGTGTCTAAACGGGCTAAGGCGCCAGCGACGTACACCTGAGCTGGCGGGTTCGAATCCAGCCCCAGAGCCCGCCAAACAACAATGACGGCTGCAACCGAAAAAATGGCCGGGCATTGTGGTGGGCGCCTGTAGTCCCAGCTTCTTGGGAGGCGGAGGCAGGAGACTCGCTTGAGGCAGGAATTGGAGGCACTCTATCCAGGGTGACAGCTTGAGGCTCTGTCTCAAAAAAATAATAATAATAATAATAAATAAATTCTACATTTGAAGCTAACTGTCAGGATAAACTGCTAGGTAAAAAAAAAAATACATGTACCCTAACCACCATATATATATACATACACACATTCAACAGCTATATACACATATGTATATATACATTCAACAGCTGAATGTTTTTGAGTGCATTAGAGTATTGTGAAATTATCAGCACAATCTAGTTTTAGAATATTTTCATTCCCCTAAAGAAGCCCCCATATTTATTGGGAAGGGTAACTCATCTTTCCCTCTTCCCTTGTATCCTGTTCCTTTTTCTCCCCAAGGCAGGCCATGGAAACTAAAAGTAGACTGAGATCTTCCTTTACCTTCCTTGGAACTGGCAATAAAGAAATTATCTAATTGTGTCTGATTGTAGATCATAAGACCCCCATTTCAGAAGGGTCCTGCTTCATACTGAGAAGGAAGGAATGCTGCAGAGAGGTTAAGAAGAATCTGGATGGGACTCGCTAGGTTGCCCCACTCAATCTATTAATATTAGATCATACTCCAATCACATTTCTACATAGTTGTTCATGCTTTAATCATACCTTTCCAGTGCAGTTTCCATAAAAGGGTGCTTCTGGGTGGCTTGAGCATGTGGAGATTCCTGGAGGGTGGTATTGGCAGAAAGGGTATGAAAGTTCTGTGCCCCTTCCCATGCCTCTCCTTACACCTCTCTTCATCTGAGTCATTTGTAATATTCTTTCTTATGAACCCTAAATTGTTTCCTTGAGTTCTGTGAGCCATCTTAGCAAATTAATTGAACCCAAGGAAGGGATTATGAGATCTGGGATTTCTAGCTGGTTGGTCAGAAGCATAGGTAAACAACGTGGGGCTTACAATTGACATTGGAAGTAGGGGGCAGTCTTGTAGGGTTGAGCCCACAATTTGTGGAATCTGATGCTATCTCCAGGTAGATGGTGTCAGAATTAAATTGGAGGATACCCAGCTGCTCTCTGCTGCAGAACTGATTGCTTATTGGTGAGGAGAAATCTCACATGTTTGGTAAGAGATCTTCTTTATTGACTATTATGTTAGAGCTAAGGAAAACCAGTTTTGTTGTTTCCACATGAGGACATAAGTTATGAATGAAATCACAATATGGGTCTTTGGTGTCTGACTTCTTTCACAGACCATAATGTTTTCAGGGTTCATCCATGTTGTAGCATATGTCAGTACCTCATTTTTTATTTTTCTGACCTCATTTGTTTTCATTGCAGAATATTTTTACATTGTGTGAATATATCATATTTTGTTTATCATCAGCTAATGGACATTCGGGTTATTGTTTCTGCTTTTTGGCTTTTATGAATGATGCTACTATCAACATTTGTGTGCACTTTTGTGTATGGGCATAGATTTTACTTTTCTTGGTTATGTACCTAGGAGTAGAATTGATGGGTCATGTGGGTAATTCTGTGTTTACCCATTTGAGTAACTGCCAGACTTGTTTTCCTATGTGGCTGCGCCATTTTACATTAACATCAGAAATGTATGAGGGTTTCGATTTCTGCACATCTTTGCATCTTAGTCAGCACTTGTTATTTTATTTTATTTTTCGAGACAGAGTCTTGCTCTGTTGCCTGGGCTAAAGTGCCATGGCCTCAGCCTAGCTTGCAGCAACCTAAAACTTCTGGACCAGCCTGACCAAGAATGAGACCCCCATCTCTACTAAAAATAAAAAAATTAACTGCTCACTGTAGTGGGCGCCATGGTGGATGCATATAGTACCAACTATTTGGGAAGCTGAGGTAAGAGAATATCTTAAGTCCAAGAGTTTGAGGTTGCAGTGAGCTATTAGGACACTATGGCACTCTTTTTCAAAACAAAACAAAAAATGCGATGCATGTCTTATAAGCTTGAGCTCTTCTTTTTTTTTTTTTTCTAATACAAATTCTCACTGTGTTGCCCAGGCTGGAGTGCAGTGGCACCATCATAGTTCGCTGCAGCCTTGAACTGCTGGGCTCAAGTGATCCTCTTGCTTCTGCCTTCTAAAGTTGCTGGGATTACAGGTGTGAGCCACTGTCCCCAGTGAGTTTTTACATCTAAGTCTTTGATCCATTTTGAGTTAATTTTCGTACATGATTGTGCAGTAGGAGTCCAACTTCATTTTTTAGCAGCATCAGATAAAAAGATAATTCTTTCCCCACTGAATGGATAGAAATAGAATAGAAATACTCTTTTAAGCCAAAAATCAAAACACTTGGAGTTTTTGAATAGCCCAAAGTTTTCATGGAAAGTATTTGAACAATTGAATGTCTCTACCAAATGATGTGTTATCCTTTTTTTTTTTTTGTAGAGACAGTCTCACTTTATTGCCCTCGGTAGAGTGCTGTTTGAAGCACAGCTCACAGCAACCTCCAACTCCTGGGCTTAGGCGATTCTCTTGCCTCAGCTTCCCAAGTAGCTGGGACTACGGGCACCCGCCACAACGCCCGACTATTTTTATTTTTTTTTTTTGCAGTTCAGCTGAGGCCGGGTTTGAACCTGCCACCTTCGGTATATGGGGCCAGTGCCCTACTCGCTGAGCCACAGGCGCCGCCCTGATGTGCTATTCTTAAAGTTCACTTAGTATCACTTAAATGACTCTAGAATTGGATTTCAAGACCTAATGTGGACTGGCTAGCAGCTTGCTTTCTTTATGTATGTTAATACCTTCTTATGACATCATATAAGAGAAAAATGTTAAGGATGGACTTTTTAGCAGAAATACAAGTGTAAGTTAGTGTCTGCTCTGTGGGTCTGTCAGAGGATGAATAGTACACAGCTCTTCTGACCTTCCCTGGGTGCAGGGGCATGTGGAGCCATCTGTTCTCTTGGTCACCCTTCATTTCCCATGGCTCCTCAAAGGCAGCTGAGTACCTGAGGTGGCAGGCAAGGACCAGGCCGAGGCCCCGCCCCAGCTCTTCCTCACTATTCCTCCCTAGCACCACAGGGTTCTGGCTCTTCTCATCAGTGTCTTTCCTTTTGTGGGTCCTTCCTGCCCTGATGAGTCATCTTAAGGGAAGTTTGAAAATCTGTAACTGTGCTGGGCAGCACTAAACTGTTTGTCATATTCAGTGACTGCAGATAACTGAATATCATTATTTACTAAACAGTGTCATATTGGAAGGACCGCTTTGGGAAGAACAGATGAAATGGGCATTTTATGCCTGTTAATTGGGCTATTGTAGCAACTGAATAAAAATAGTTAATGAAGTACTACTGTTGTGTTCTAGGAGGAAAATTCAACTCATTCAATTGGATGTTTTTGTGCTACCTAGATAATACCATCAGAGGAAAAAAAATGAATTCCTTTGGACCTGTGTAATAAAAAAATTAGCATCAAATGTAGCAGTGATAGTATTTTTGCCATCAATGTTAGTGTTTTTTGTCTGCCTTAAATTTATTAGTAGAAAAATTTGGAGTATAAATGAAAGTAGGAAGAACTACTAAATTAACTGAAAACTTAATTTCTAGGTTCGGTGCCTGTAACTCAGCGGCTCGGGCTCTAGCCAGCCACATACACCAGAGCTTGCGGGTTCAAATCCAGCCCGGGCCTGTCAAATAATAATGGCAACTACAACCAAAAAATAGCTGGGTGTTGTGGCAGCCTGTAGTCCCAGCTACTTGGGAGGCTGAGGCAAGACAGTCTCTTGCACCCAAGAGTTTGAGGTTAATGTGAGTTGTGATGCCAGGGCACTTTGCCAAGGGCGATAGCTTGAGACTGTCTCCCCCCCAAAAAAACTTGATTTCTAGAGGAAAAGAAAACCCAGGGGCTAAGATTCCATTCTGTAGTTAAATCCAGAATATATTGCTTGTTTACCTTAATTTATAAGGAATAAGTTTTTGATTCTTGTTTAGTTTGTTTTTAAAAAATAATGTTCTTTATTTCCTCTTTTGCTGACCTGTCTTTTCTCTTCAGAAGAAAACACAAGATATCTGACCCCTGTCAGTCTCTCTTAAGTGTATTCTGAACAAACTTGGGCCAAGAGGAAGGTTCTAATGAACAATATAGGTAATATTTTTCGTAACAGAAATTGGAACTATTTGTGAAGTAGGAGAATTGGTGCCTCCCTGCTGGGGAGTGTGTGGGTGTGGACAGGAGTCAGACTTGTGGAGTTGTTCATCGTGAGTGCACAGAGTGGGCAGGTGTCACTGAACAGCTGCTCTGTGTGCTCTCCTTTTCAACCTTGGTGGAACCCACATGTTCTCTTGGTCACGCTTCATTCCCCAGGGCTCCTCAAAGGGGGCTGAGTGCCAGAGGTGCCCGTAGGACCCTGGCTGAGGCCCCGCCCCAACTTTTCCTCCTTATTCCTTCCTAGCCCCACAGGGTTCCAGCTCCTCCCATCTGTGTCTTTCCTTTTGTGGGTCCTTCCTGCCCTGAGATGCCCACCCACAAGGAGCCTGTCCTCAGGGAGTTTGTTGGCATATTCTGTGCCTCTCAAGCACTCCACGCTTTCTCTGTAATATTTTTTATATTTGTTTCTCCTCTGCTCAAAGGTAAGTTATTTTAGAGTAAGCTAGGTATTTTTATTTTTCTTTTTTTCTTTCTTTCTTTCTTTTTTTTTTTTTTGAGACAGAGACTCACCATGTCACCCTTGGTAGAATGCTGTGGCTCCACAGCTCACAGCAACGCCAAACTCTTGGACTTAGGTGATTCTTTTGCTTCCGCCTCCCAAGTAGCTGGGACTACAGGCACCTGTCACAACGCCCGGCTATATTTTGTTGCAGTTGTCATTGTTGTTTAGCTGGCCCAGGCTAGGTTCAAACCTGCCAGTCTCAGGATATGTGGCTAGAGCCATAACCACTGTGCTATAGGCTCCGAGTCAAGCAAGGTATTTTTCTAATTTCTCTGTATTGTCTAGGATACCATGAGTACAGCAGGTGCTTAGCAATTTCTGGATAAATTAGAAAATGCTTTTCCCATTCTGTAATTAATCCTAATCCTGAATTATCCTTCCCACCTTTTTGGTAATTGTTTTATATGATATAAACAATTCAAGAGCATCATATGTATATAATAGTCTTACCCCTTAAATTAGATTAAACAAAAAAAAAATTTTTTTTTAATAGAGATAGGGTCTTGCTGTGTTTGTTGCTGAGGCTGGTTTCAAGCTCCAGTTTTTAAGCAGTCTTCCACCGTGGCCTCCCAGAGTGTTGGGATTACAAATATGAGACACCATACTTAGCTTTGATTTGAACATTTAGTGAAGATAGTAATGTCTGCAACTGTGCACCTACCTTCCGTGGACTAGCACAGGCATCCTGTCAGTTTCATATAGTCATGGCTCTATCATACTCTCAGACACATAACTTAGTAACGTCTAGCAGGTAGCATGGTATTGAGAATGCACCTGCATAAGATTTTATGTAGACTAGAATCTTTCTCTTCTGCAGTCAGAGTTGAGCATTTTTTTTTTCTAGTAGCATTGTCTCCTTAAATATTCTTTTTAACAAACTTTTTTTTTTTTGTACAGGCAGTGGTGAAAGACTTCAGGACAAAAATGTTTCATTTAAGGACTTGTGCTGCTAAGTTGAGGCCATTGACGGCTTCCCAGACTGTTAAGACATTTTCACAAAACAGACCACCAGCAGCTAGGACATTTCAACAGATTCGGTGCTATTCTGCACCTGTTGCTGCCGAGCCCTTTCTGAGTGGGACTAGTTCAAACTATGTGGAAGAGATGTACTGTGCTTGGCTGGAAAACCCCAAAAGTGTACATAAGGTAAGACTCGCAGGGCTGTGGTTCCACCTCATGTTGGTGTGTCGGTTGAAGCCAGCTATCTGCCAGGTAAGTGCAAGCATCCTGAGGAGTTGGCAGGCAGGAAGGCAGCTGGACCCCTGCACCAACCCACCGAGTCATCTGCGTCAGACCGAATGTGGCCGCAGCAGAAACCTCAGTCGCCTTGTTTGGTGTCCAGCAACGGACAGAATGCTTGACCCTGCAAGGATGTTAAGGGAGCACGCATGTGACTCTCTAGGAGCTACCAAAGAGCTGCTTCGGGATAAAGCCTCTGAAGAAAGAATGAATGAACGGAACGAATGAGCGTGGAAAAGAATGGAACTCAAAAAGCTCCTCTGTCCTAACTGTCCCAAGCAGACACTTTTTATGTGACATGCATTGAAGTCACCTCATGTAATTTCTGTATAAATGGACTTACCTGTTTTTCTCCTGTTTCTTATTTCTCTTGTTACCTATAAGGGTGCTTCTGAACACTTTCTCCACATGTTTGATGATATAAGTCATGCCTACTGATGGAATTTCTTCTCTTCATTTTTGGCCAATGAATATTTATAGGTTTTGATAACCATTTCTTAACTTTCAGGGCTGACAGCTAGCATAATGCAGGAGTTGGGAAGGCACTATAAGACAGTAAGAAGAGGGTAGATACCAGAGCTCCTGACTTCCTGTGCCTTACCTATAGGGTTGTTGGAAGAATTAAATGACATGGTATAAGCAAGGTGCATAGCATCTGTGCAGAGGGCCTGCCCCACTGGCATTGCTTATCCTCATTGTGAATTTGGCCTTTGTCATACTCTTGGATCTTGGGGTCTTATCACCAAAAGGCTTCCAGTAGGCCCCTGTGAATAAACAGTCCCTAAGGGCCGGGCTGTTTTTTGGTTGTAGTTGTCATTGTTGTTTGGCAGGCCTGGGCTGAACTCGAACCTTCCAGCTCCGGTATCTGTGACTGGCCTCCTAACCACTGTGCTACAGGTGCCGAGCCTCTGTGGACATTTTTTGAGGAAAATGACACGTGACTTCTGTCATATTTCCAAAGGCATCTGTGATACACACAAAGTTAGAATCCACAGCTTGGAGATAGTTCACTTTATTTGTGCTCTTGTTTTAGAAGACATAATTTAAGTAGTGATAATAAAATTAGACATGCTGGATAGAGTACAGTGGCTCACACCTATAATCCTAGCACTGTGGGAGGCTGAGGGAGGAGGATCTGTTAAGGCCAGGAGTTAAAGACCAGCTGGAGCAAGAGGGAGACCTCCATCTCTGCTTAAAAAAAAAAAAAAAAAAAGGGAAAATGAGCCATGTGTGGTGGTGCATACCTGTAGTCCCAGCTACTCTGGAGGCTGAGGCGAGAGAATTGCTGGACCCCAGGAGTCTGAGTTTGCTGTGTAATAGGCTAACACTATGGCAATGTGCCCAGGGCAACAGAGTAAGACTGTCTCAAAAAAAAAAAAGCAACTTGGCACGGTGCCTGTAGCTCAGTGGCCAGGGCACCAGCCATATACACCAGAGCTAGCAGGTTCAAACCCAACCTGGGCCTGCCAAACAACAATGACAACTACAACCAAAAAAAAAGCTGGGCGTTGTGGTGGGTGCCTGTAGTCCCAGCTACTTGGGAGGCTGAGGCAAGAGAATAGCTTAAGCTCAAGAGTTTGAGGTTGCTGTGAGTTGTGACGCCACAACACTGTACCAAGGGCGACATAGTGAGACTCTGTCTCAAAAAACAACAAGAAAACCCCCCAAAAACTCTAGTAGGCCACCAATCCAAAACAAATCAACAAAGTCAGTAGGGCAAGGAATAGAGTTTTTTTTTTTTTTGTAGAGACAGGGTCTTACTTTATCACCCTTGGTAGAGTGCCGTGGCATCACACAGCTCACAGCAATCTCCAACTCCTGGGGTTAGGCGATTATCTTGCCTCAGCCTCCCGAGTAGCTGGGACTACAGGCACCCGCCACAACGCCCGGCTATTTTTCTGTTTTGCAGTTCGGCCGAGGCCGGGTTTGAACCCGCTACCTTCAGTATATGGGGCTGGTGCCCTACTTGATGAGCCACAGGCACTGCCAGGATTTTTAAAGAATAGTAAAATGTAGACAGCTACTGAAGTTGAACAATGGGTCTCCTCATGAAGTTCATTTTCTATTCCTCTCTTTACCGTTATGCATGTAGTTGTAGTTGTCACTGTTGTTTGGCAGGCCCACGCTGGGTTCGAACCTACCAGCCATGTGTATGTGGCCAGCACCCTAGCAGCTAGGCTATAGGTGCTGAGCCCCCAATGGAGTATTTTAAGGCAAAACTAAACAAAATTAACAGGATAATTCCCTAATAGAACCTAATTCTCAGTCTATATTCAAGTATTTGCAATTGTCTTAAAGTTGCTATTTTATATTTGATTTTATACTTTTTAAAAAAAAATTGACACAGGGCCCTGGCTAGAGTGCAGAGGCTCAGTCATAGTTCAGAACAATTTCAAATTCCTGAGCTTAAGTGATACTCTTGCCTCAGCCTCCCGAGTAGCTGGGACTACAGGCATATACTGCCACACTTAATAATTTTTCTATTTCTTGGAGAGGCAGGAACTTACTGTGTTGCCTAGGCTTGTCCCAAACTCTTAAGATCAAGCAGTCCTCCCACCTCCCAGAGTGCTGAGATTACAGGCGTGAGTCACTGCACCCAGCTGGTATATGTTTTGTAGTTAGTTGTTATACCCCTATTTTTAAAGAAAACTTACTTTTTAAATGTTTAATTGTGAGAATTACATTTGTGATGAAGCACTTGAGCAAATTAGAGCTTAAAGTCCCTTTTTTACCCCAAGTCCACTCCCCAGAGCAATATCCAGTTAACAGGCTGGCTTGGTGTCTGCCTCTGTGCTAGTCTGGTGTGTCCCTCTTTCTTTTTGTTCCTAAGTTTGGTCTTCTAGACTTCTGTCACAGTTCTGGTCTGTTGTCTGTGCTCCTCACTAACGCCTCTTACGAATCTTTGGCAGTGTTGGTCTGTACTGTTAGCATGTGAAGCCCTCCTCAGTTGAAGCTTAGCATGTTGGGATCATGTCGAATGGTAACATTTTAACTTACGCGTATGTCTTACAAGCATAGTCATAACTGAATTATCCTTGTTAATGTTAAGGCCAACAGGTAATGAGAACTGCTCCTGTCAGTCTGGATGTTGGTCTCAGTCTTTTTTTTTTGGTAGGGACAGGTGCCCTCCCACAGCTGCAGCATGGTATCTAGTTCCTTGTGATGCATCCACCGGTCCTGTCTCTGCTGAGGAAGGTCCAGGGTTTGGTCCTGGGGCAGGGCATGCAAGGAACTGGGGCCCATTGTCTTCCTTCACTTGGTGCCTCCAGCACTGCCTCGGTGGCCATCACTGCTCCTGCCTTCCTTCTGGGCCTGTCAGAGATTGCACTGTCCCTCGGGCTTCCTCCTCCCTGCTTCTGCTTGTTCTGGGCCTTCTTGTTTGACCTCTGCCCACTTCCTACAGCCTGCCATCCTGCTCTTGTTAACTGATGTTCATTTCTGGTTCTTTTTTCTTCTTGTGTCTTTCACACATCAACTCTTGGGGGCACACACCTGGTTGCTGTGAGGAGGGAGGGCCTCTGTGGATTCAGGGCACAGGTGCAGGCTGTAGGCCTCACCACTGAATCTGGCCTCACTACCCATTCTGCTGCTTCTCCAGGTTCATGAAACACATGTCGGTGCCTTCTGTGAGTGAACCAGCCAAGTGGAGGAAAAGCACAGGCATACACATTGTCCCATTATGGACTGACCTGGGCCTTTTCACTCTGCAGTGCTAAAACTGCTATGCCTACACCTTGACAGATGGGATAATGGTATATTGGTTCTGTCCTGGCCTGGGGCTCCTCCTGTGATGGAGCCCTGCTCCAAATTACACTCCCCGCCATTGTGTACCAAGCGCAGCACGGGCTTCTCAGAGGGGCGTGTGCGGAGGGCTGATGTGCTCATGTGACAAGGAAAGGAACAGCTGTGTTTAAAACTCTGCAGACCTCTTCAGTGCTGCTCAAGTGATTTATTTCCTGGAGGAATTCACAAGGCAGAATTTTAGGTAATGACAGTTTGGTGTTTGAAATACATTTTGAGTATTTTATTCTTTTTATGCAGTTGATTTGTGAATGACTTACCAAGAAATACATACAGTTATCCCTTGTTATCCCTAGGAGATTGGTTCCAGGACACCCTTGGATATTCAAATCATCGGATGCCCAAGTCCCTTATATAAAATGGAGTAGTATAATACTTAATACAATGTAAATGCTTTGTAAATAGTTACTGTAGTGTATTGTTTAATGAGAAAAAAGTCACTTAGTATATTTTAGTGCAGATGATTTCTTTTCATATATTTTTAGTCCATGGTTAGATCACAGATATGGAACCGGTGGATAAGGAGGGCTGACGGTATACATAAAGTGCATGGTCTTCTCAAACAGGGTCTCCGTGATCCGAGCTTTGACGTTACCCTTTGATGATCTTCAGCTTCCTATACTGGGAACAAATCTCAGCAATTGTGGCTTTTTTTGACTAGCTAAACCAACTGATCATATCTTTCCCAACTTTTCACAGTATTCTACTCTTTAGGGCTTTGCATTTATGGTTTAATTAGGGAAATAAAATTAACTCCTCTTCGAAAACAACAGGAAATGTGAAACAGTGCCTTCACTGGTATGGCATTTTGCAGTTCTTGACAGTTTTGTGAGAGAAAAAGCAGTGCTGCCCTGTCACTTGGCAGGATGATTAGATAAGCTAAATGCCGGTTAAAATGTGAAGGGAAGTGCGCTATGCTGAGCTGTGATACCCTTCACAGGGTCTGGCAGGGCAGGTGTCTGGTCTCAAGAAAGGGCAGAGATAGTGAGGAACTCTCGGGGCTCATGGTGCTCAGTAGGGTGATGAGCGTGGGGTATGGGGGCAGAAACCAAAGGCAGCAAGAAAAGACCAAAACTGGGTTGTGAAGTCAAGGGAGAGCTTCCAAGATCAAGCCAAAGGCTGTTCATTTATTTTGTTATATGCTGCCGGAGTGTGGACACCTTTTAGCAGGTAGAAGGAGAGCAAGTTTGGGGAGGCAGTGAAGGTGTCAGGGTACCAAGAGCAGGAGAGACTGAGGCAGGATGGCAGGCACTTGAGCTAACTTGAAGCTTGTGGGAAAACAGAGGCCTACTTTAAATGATGCTGGGGCATCTTTTGAAGCATGGTATTTTTTTGTTTTTTTTTGTTTGTTTGTTTGTTTTGAGGGGGGACAATCTCTCTGTTGCCCAGGCTGGAGTGCTATGGCATTAGCCTAGCTCATAACAACCTCAAACTCCTGGGTTCAAGTGAAGTTATCCTCCTGCCTCAGTCTCCCAAGTAGCTGGGACTACAGGTGCCTGCCACAATGCCCCGCTAATTTTTCTATATTTAGTAGAGATGAGGTCTCACTCTTGGTTAGGTTGATATCCTAAAGCTCAGGGTTCCTCTTCAGTTAGCCTCCCAGAGTACTAAGATTACAGTTGTGAGCCACCACGCCAGGCCCAGAGCATATTTTTGATT
Source organism: Arctocebus calabarensis (assembly GCA_963573935.1). Lineage (NCBI taxonomy): Eukaryota > Metazoa > Chordata > Mammalia > Primates > Lorisidae > Arctocebus > Arctocebus calabarensis. The sequence continues at coordinate 14,150 of CAUYON010150011.1, forward strand.
ATCTCTTTTTTTCCTTTTTTTTTTTTTTTTTTTGAGATAGAGTCTCACTGTATCGCTCTGGGGTTGAGTCCTGTAGCATCATCATAGCTCAAAGCAATCTCAAACTCATTGTCTCAAGCTATCCTGCTGTCTCAGCTTCCCAAGTAGCTGGGACTATAGGCGCCCAACACAATGCCCAGCTAGTATTTCTTCTTTTCTTTCTTTGTCTTTTTTTTTTTTTTTTTTGAAGTAGAGACCGCTTTCTTGCTCAGGCTAGTTTCGAACTCCTGACTTCAAGTAGTTCTCGGGTGTTGGTCTCCCAGAATGTGCGGGTTACAGGCTTGAGCCACTGTGCTTGGCCCCTTGATTATCCCTTTATTATTGTATTGTAAGCAGAAATAATTTTTTTAATGTTCAGGAATTAAAGGGACAGAGAGCTCAAAAACACGTGTTCTTCACAGGAAAATAGACACCAAACATGAAAAAGGAGAGAATTGTTCTAGCGAGTTCCATCCTACAGCACAGATAGCCACTAGTGCTTGCCCCAGGGCTGCCTTTTTTTCCTTTGAGGAAATGAAAGAACCGCACTTTGTAAATCATAGAAGAGGGGTGGCTCAGCCTTCTTACAGTCTCAAGCTGGGTGGCTGTGCGGGAGGTTACTAAAGGTTTAGTGCCAGTTTTGTAAATGACTAATCACTATGTAAAAACATCACAGTGTAGCTCAGCGCCTGTAGCTCAGAGGCTAGGGCTCTGGCCACATACACTGGCTGGTGGGTTTGAACTCAGCCTGGGCCTGCCAAAACAACAATGACAACTACAACAAAGAAATAGCTGAGCATTGTGGAGGGTGCCTGAAGTCCCAGCTACTTGGGAGGCTGAGGCAAGAGTATTGCTTAAGCCCAAGAGTCTGAGGTTGCTGTGAGCTGTGACGCCACCACACTCTACCAAGGGCAACATAGTGAAACTCTGTCTCAAAAAAAAAAAAACAAAAAAACCACTTTGTAAAAACCTTGTAACAGCTGCTTTGCATAGCTGGTCTGAGGTTCCCCCTAAGTAGGGCTGCCCAGGGACTTACTGCCTTGGAAGATAAAGGGGAGTGATACTTGGTTCTAGGTGAAGCCTCGAGTAGATTACCGCTTATAACAGACGATCACGGTGGTCTTCCCTGCCTCCATGGCTAGTTGTGATTCTGACAGCTGATGAAACTTGTTGCCATTATATGCAGACCTGGCAGAGTGCTAGGTGCTTTTGTTTTCTTGCATGCTCTCTCTCTTTTTTCTTTGGGTAGAGAGGTCTCACTGTGTTGCCCTGATTGATCTCAAACTCTTAGGCTCAAGTTATCCTCCTGGCATGGCTGCCCAGTGTGGATTACAGGCATGTGCCAACTCGTCTAGTATTTCTTCTTCTTTTTTTTTTTTTTGAGGTGATTTCACCTTATTGCCCGGGAAGAATGCAATAGTGTGATCAGAGCTGACTGCAACCTCACACTGCTGGGCTTAAGTGATCCTCCCGCCTCAGCTTCCCAAGTAGCTGGGACTAATCACACTCTAGCGAGGACGATAAAGTGAGACTCTGTCTCTTAAAAAAAAAAAAAAGACTGCATGGGAGAGTGGTCACAGATGTCTTGGATGTAATCTTTTTTTTCATTTGAGACGGAGTCTCATTATGTCACCCTTGGTAGAGTGCTGTGACGTCACAGCTCACAGCAACCTCCAACTCTTGGGCTTAAGCGATTCTCTTGCCTCAGCCTCCCAAGTAGCTGGGACTCCATAGTCCAATCACAACGCCTGGCTATTTTTTGTGGCAGTTGTCATTGTTGCTTAGCAGGCCTGGGCTGGGTTTGAACCCACCATCCTTGGTGTATGTGTCTGGTGCCATAACCATTGTTCTACAGGTACCAAGCTTTGGATATAATCTTTTTATTCTGTTGGTTACTGTGAATGTTTGTATAACACACCACCACAAAACTTGGCAACTTAAAACAGCGTCAGTGTAGCATTTCTCATGATTCTGGGACATGGCTGGGCTTCCCCTGCTGGCTCCTGCAGTTGGTTCCCATGCAGCTGATGCTTGGACCAGGCTGAAGGCCATGGAGTCCTCTAGCAGTTGTTGCCATCCTCTGGTAGGCCAGAGTAATTCCCGTACAAGGTCTTAGGATGTCTCCAGATGGGAAAAAGAACGGCTGTTGGGCCTTTGAGACACATTGCCACTCCCGCCCCATTACTTTAGTCAGAACAAAGTGTCAGGGAGCCCCCAAAGGTCTCTGTATAGTGAGGGGAGAACATGTGGCCACTGGATGACCCCCCATAGGCCTTTCCATGATGATCTGATAGAGAGGCCACCTTTGGTCCAGTATAGAGTCCCAGCAAACATTCTGATATCAGCAGATTCCATAGGGCAGAGATGAGGCAGCTTAGCTGATCTTGGGCTTTGGGCTTTTCTTTTTTTTGAGACAGTCTCACTTTGTCGCCCTCGGTAGAGTGCTGTGGCGTCACAGTTCACAGCAACCTCAAACTTTTGGGCTTAAGTGATTCTCTTTTCTAGACTTCCAAGTAGTTAGGACTACAGGCACCCACCCCACAACACCTGGCTATTTTTAGGAGGTGAAGTCTTGCTCTGGCTCTGGCTGGTCTCGAACCTTGTGAGCTCAGGCAATCCACCTACCTCACCATCCCAGAGTGCTAGGTTTTTAGGCGTGAGCCACCACGCCCAGCCGTTTTGGGTATTTTTTTTTTAATTGTTCCTTTTTTCCATTTATTCACCTATTTGACAAAATTCCTGGGGTCACATAGCAAATATGGCCAGTACTCATACTATCTGCTTCTTCTCTTTCTAGACGTAGAAGACCACACATTTCAGCCCCTTATGGTTAAGTGGGGTCATAGAATGGGTATTTTTTGATGTTTTATTTGTACACCTATACAAATGGAAAATAATTTTGTTGTTTTAGAACAGGGTCTCTGTTGCCTGGGAGAGAGTGCAGTGGCACCATCATAGCTTGCTGCAACCTCAGACTCCTGAGTTCAAGTAATCCTCCTGCCTCAACCTCCTGACTATCTGGGAATACAGGCATGCCACCATGCCCAGATAATTTTTTTTTTTTTTTTGGTAGAAATGCTGTTTCACTCTTGCTGAGGCTGGTCTCAAAACTACTGACCTCAGCATTCCTCCTTCCTCAGGCTCTCAAACTGCTAGAATTATAGGCATGAGCCACTGCCCCAGCCAAGATAGTAGAGATTGTTTGGAAATACTCTCATATGTGGTGACTAAAGCATTCCTGCCTTCGTATGGTTTCTTACTGAGGAATATCTGAATAGAGTCCCATTCTTGGTTTGTTTGTTTGTTTGTTTTAGGGGTTTTTGGTTTTTTTTTTAGAGACAGAGTCTCACTTTGTCGCCCTTGGGTGCCATGGCTTCATGGCTCACAGCAACCTCCAGCTCCTGGGCTTAGGCAATTCTCTTGTCTCAGCCTCCCAAGTAACTGGGACTACAGGAGCCCGCCACAACGCCTGGCTATTTTTTTGTTGTAGTTCGGCCAGGGCCAGGTTTAACCTGCCACTCTTGGTATATGGGGCCAGCGCCCTACTCACTGAGCCACAGGCACTGCCCTAGAGTTCCATTCTTAACTGGCCTCAGTATAAATGGTTTGTAGTACAGGTCAGCAGGTCTGATCTCAGTGTACCATTGTGTTTTTGCTTTATGGGCAGAATAGTGGTGGGCAGTGCTCTGGGCTGGGTGTGGTCTGAATGAGGCCAGCGTGGATAGAAAGTCCAGAGTCCTGGACAAGGGAAGGCCTTCCCTGGGCATGGTTTCAGCAAGGCCTGTGTGGATGGAGGGTCCAGGGTCCAGCTGTGCCATCCAGGGCACTCTCTGGGAGACTTTGGCTTAGCCTGGCAGCAGGAATTATTTGCTGAAAGCTCTAGAAATGGGCAGTCTATTCACAGGTTTTCCCCCACATGAAATATCCTGTTATATTTGGGTTTGAAATCTTGTCCCTAGGGGATTTTCAGGAAAGGATCAGGCCCACAAGTTAGGACAGTTTTGTGTGTAGCATTAGAAGGGGTTATAGAGGCTACGCAGTAGACGGGAAAGGAACCAGGCTCGGCTACACACTGTGGCAGGAATGGGCAGATCTGCCCTAGAGCAGCGCCAGTCACCCTTAGGGCAGGATGGCCAGAGGGTGTCCAGTATGCTCAGGGAATGGCTGCCTTTTCATTGGTTTGGCTGTGATGTTAGAATGAGCCCAAAGGAGGGCCATATGTTGGTGTTCCTGGGTCACTCATTGCCCTGCATGTAGTTCATGTTTATGGCAATTAAAAACCATTTTTAATGTCAGAACTGAATAAGCAAGTATACGTGGGTAGTGCTGAGCACAGTCACTAACTTATCAGCTGTGTGGCCTTTGAGCCTGGGTGTGGCTCCATGTAGTCCGGAGACCAGAGCCAGCCTCACCTGCTCCCTAGATTATTATGTGACGTACAAGTCCTTAGTAAGCACCCACCAGAGACAAGAGGAGGCTAACAAGGTGACCACGAGTGACTGGGCTTGTTCCCTGGCTGAACATTGGGAGGGCAGTTACAGAAATGATATCTATAGTGGGCTGTGGATGGGAGGAACTGGTCCAGTCACTCCAGAAACACCCACAGTCACATAGTTTGGGAGCTGGACTAAGTTCTGATAACCTGAGGCTGAGGGGTTTTTGTTTGTTAGTTTTTTTTTGTTTTGTTTTTGGGGGAGTGCAGTTTAGGTAGGGTTTCAGTCTATCTCCTGGGTTGGAGTGCAGTGGCATCATTGAGTTCAGTGCAAACTTGGACTCCTGGGCACAAGTGCTTCTCCTGCCTCAGCCTTCCTAGTAGCTGGCACTACAAGAGCCCACCACTGCATCCAGCTAATTTTTAAATTTTTTGTGGGGACAATCTCACTGTATTGTTCAGGCTAGTCTTGAACTTCTGGCTCACCTTGGCCTCTCAGAGTGCTGAGATTACAGCCTGATAGCTAACTTCTGCTGCCCTCCTCATGTTCCTCAGCTTCTTGAACAAATGGGAGTATATGTGCAAGTGCTTTTTAAATTGTGAGAAGCTGCGCAGAGTCTTATTAAGAGTCTGTTCTTGAGACTTTTAGAGATGAGAAAACAGGTCAAATAGCTGAAGCAACTTCCCCGTTCTTCATGTAAGCCGTGGGAGACAGACCTCCCACTTGAGGAACCGGGAGGTGACATCAGGCAGGCCCACGATTACTGCCTGTGAGAGTGGGCCTTTGGCGGTTGTAGAGTGTGATCCTGCATGAAGGTATTTGTTGGTGTTAGGTGGAATGTTTGCTGCCCTCCTCCGTGGTTTTCTTTTGGAAACTTCACAGCCAAGAACTTTGGAGGAGCTTGGTCCTTGAGACTCTGCTAATGGCTGACTCTGCTTTGCATGTAGCAGACAGATGCTTCTTGGTTAGGGGTTTGACAGCTGTTGAGGACAGTGTTCTGTTGCAGTGAGGGGTAACCCTGGACTCTGAATCTCATGGGGTGGGGCCCTGTTCTTATCACACTGTTCTCCCCCTTCCCCCCCAGAAGGAGACTGAGTATCATCTGGATTTCACTTGGCAAAAGTTAGTGAGCACCTGCCACATGCAGGTACTCAAGCATTTCCAGCCTTTCAGGCACTTGCTCTAACTGGGAAGAAAGAGCCCTGGCTGTTGTGTGGAGCATGCATTGTGGTCGCATGGAAGTCTGAGAGTTTGCAGGGAGCCGTGACTTGGAACACAGAACTTCATTTATTACAGCTAAGTGCTTTTAGTTGTTTAAAATTAAAGTAGGAGTTCTAGCTTCATTTCAGCCAGAATGTAAACATTATTTACATTTGAAATCTGTCATATTTTGGTTTCAGTCATCTCAGTAGCAGGTTGATGACCTTAAATCCACTCAGGAAGGTATGTGGTGGCACATGAGCTCCCTGCTTGCAAGCCACCCTCCTTCTGATGCCATTGGGTAGCAGAGTAGTCACTCCCTGGTGATGTCCTTGCTCCCCTTGGGGTGGTTAATGGTTTCCTCACTGGCCTTTCCTTGTCCCAGCCCACCTGCCCAGTCTGGCTTCTTGGCATCTGCACGGTCTGCGTGTGACCACATAATGGGTCCTAGCACATGGATGGGCCATGGCTCGGTGCTCCCACTGTGTTTTCTTCTGCCCGAATGCCTTCTCTCCTCCTCCTCAGGCTCCTCAGGTCCCACCCACCATTTATGGCTCAGACCACAGGCCTTCTCCTTGGAAAATCCTCACTCCCTCTTCCACCCCACATGTCTTACTTTTCATCTCTCAGCACTTAGATCCATTCTGTGAATTTACATGTCTACTTGTCTTACTTATCCTTCACGGAGCATAAACACTCACTGTAGACATTTTTCTATTCTCAAACCTAATAGCATGCTGTGTATTTTAATATATATTTGTTAAATTGAACCAGAATTGCATTTTTTTTAAATAATGGTATTCATTCTTTCACATAGTATATCTTGCATACATCTAACTCTCAGTTTTTGTAAAAATGGTTATGTATGATAAGAACTTTGTTGGAATCCCACAGCCCCTTGCTGAACATAGAAGTTGGCCTTGTGGGAGTGGGGACTTTCTCACACCCCTTCTCTGGCCCAGGACACCACACTGCTTGAGGCCCACCTTTTCTGCCAAATTCCTGCCCTTGAATGTCATTTGCAGTTTTGCCCATATACTTTAACATTTTAACCTTTTTCCTCTTACCAATGATGTCATCTCTGATAATCAAAGAGCTGACATTCTAGGCAAGGCAAGGGGACAGATATTTTCTTTACGTCGTAAGTTGTGCAACAGAAGCCAATTGAGAGATTGAAGAGGCAGATGACTGTAACTATGGGCTGGGCCTCGGGTGTGGAGCTTGGAACATACTTGTAGGTCATTGACTCAGAGGTCTGTGCCACCACCCTGAGGCAAGAATGAAGCCCAAGTTCCACATTTCTACCCATAAAGAAGCCAGAGTCTGACTTTGCCTCCGTTTCTCATGTGTGAGAAACCATTTCTATCTCAGAAAACTTTTATCTTTAGTGTTTTAGATAGAAATGTGCTCTTACATCATGGTGCTATTAAATTTTCCCCCATTAGCCAATTACTATACTTTCTCCTTTTCACTTCTGCTTTGTCACTTGGAACATTTCTGAAAGTAGAAGTTGCTGTCCCTACACACATGAGACCTTGGATTCTAGGAATGTTCAGAGAAGAGCAAGGGATACTTAGGAATAAATTTGGCTTGGAGAGATGGAAAAGCTTAACAGATTTATTTTTCTCAACAAGAAACACGAGCTTGCTTGCCTCAGCTCAGGTTTTTAGTGGTGTCCCCAGCAACCCAGGTGTTGCCTTCCATTGAGTAGGCTTCCAGGTATCTTTTTTTTTTTTGAGAGACAGAGTTTCACTTTATCAGCCACAGCAGAGCCCTGTGGCATCACACACACAACCTCCAACTCCTGGGTGTAGGCAATTCCCTTGTCTCAGCCTCCCAAGTACTTGGGACTACAGACACCCGCCACACCACCTGGCTATTTTTTTGTTGCAGGTTTGAACCCGCCACCCTCAGTGTATGGGGCCTGCACCCTGCCCACTGAGCCACAGGCACCTCCTGCTTCCAGGTATCTTGTCACACTCCAGAGCTTTCCTCGTGAAGTTTTCTATTCATTTGGGAGGGACTTCCCTTTGCACTGGTTGGCTACCCACTTGTCTCAGCCTAGCTGTGATTTATCCCCTGAGATAGGGCAACACTCAGTTCTGACAGCAGGGGAGAGATCTCAGGTTGAGATGAATGTGGGAGGAAACACAGGGGCTAGGATTATCAGAAGAGGAAACCTCAAGAAGCAGTGGAAGCTAGGCAGCTATGTGAAGGGAGAGGACAACATCCCTGGGGGGAAAACAGCTTCTAGGGCTTGGGGAAAGGAAGGAACACTGTGGCGGTAGAGGTGGACGGGCAGGGAGAGTTCTGCAGGCTATGTAGAAGGTAAACGGGAGTAGGGGGTGTTCACTGAAGGCAGGTTCCATTCTGATGCAGGTGTTGAAAGGGAGAGACAAGGAGGCAAGGGAAGGCTATTTGAGGAACTAGAAGAAATAACATCTCCTTGGGGAGTAGAAGACATTGGAGAAGAGAGGCAGAGTTGTAGGATGACAGGGAAGTAGAGGGAGAGATGGGGCTGGGATGTGACGTCTAGGCCCAGGAGCGAAATAGCCCCATCAGAATCTCCTGCAGGGATGGACCGGATCAGGCAGGGCCTCTGAGGCCTGGGTAGGTATGTTCTGGCTTCTGGTGTGTCCTGCTGCCACAGTAATCTATGGGGAGGTTAAGCCTATAGACCAAAAGTTGACCATCATTTTAAAGCCTTTTTAAAAAAATTCAACATTTTTGAGGGGTACCATTAAAATTCACCTATTTTATTATTTTTTATTTTTTTTTGAGACAGAGCCTCAAGCTGTCACCCTGGAGAGAGTGCCGAGGCATCGCAGCTCACAGCAACCTCCAACTCCTGGGCTCAAGCGAGTCTCCTGCCTCTGCCTCCCAAGTAGCTGGGACTACAGGCACCTGCCACAACGCCTGGCCCTTTCTTGGTTGCAACCGTCATTGTTGTTTGGTGGGCCCCGGCTGGATGCGAACCCGCCAGCTCGGGTGTACGTGGCTGGTGCCTTAGCCCGTTGAGCCACAGGCGCCCAGCCAAAATTCACCCATTTTAAGTATGTAGTTCAGTGAGTTTTGCTAAATTTATGCTATCACTGCAGTCAATATAGTATATTCCATCACCCAAGTCTGAAAACCTTTTAGTATGACTCCAGGTCATAATGTGGAAGGACTTGGCTGTTGTTGGATGTGTAGTGCAGTCCCAGAGAAGGATGGGCTTCTTGTCTGAGAGTGGGGTGGGGTACTCCCCCAATGATGCTAGAGCTAGCTGAGCTGACTGGGGAGTGGAGTGGGGTGAGATGAATAAGGGAAAGGCCATGGAAGCTGCATTCCTGACGTATTCTGTCCCCTGGATTCCCAGTAGTAGCTCAATACTGGTATGAACCAGTTTTTTCTGACTGCCTCCAGCACTAGCTGAATTGCTGAATTTCTATCTGTGTGGTTGTCTTCAGCCAATTGAAAATCAACTTGAGTTTTATTCCACGCACAAAAGAAGGTCAGAGAGAGGAGGCCCGATGAGATGATCGTGATTGCCTTCTCTCTACGGCCTGGGCTGGAAGGAGTCCTGCAGCCTTTGTGTTTCTAGGGCCACACAGCTGATTTTGACCTTACTTTGACCTTAGGCCCCTGGTCTTTATTAGGTGGAAATTCCTTTCATTTTATTGTTGAGCCGAGAAGCTTACAAATTATTTTCCTGGCATGCTTTAGGGAGGGTAAACCAGGGAAAGAGGCACTTTTACTGGAGGGACCAGAGTTCTTTACGTAAGGGTTGCTGTGCTGTCACTCAGTTAACCTTATTACCACCCTGCTGGGGACTCCTGTTTAAATCTGCCTGAGCCTAAACGCCTGCCTGGGGAGGGTATGGTGAGCAGGCTAAGTGCTCTCCGTGAGAGAAAACCCAGCAGAGAGCATCAGTAAAATTTAGTTCTTCCTATCACTGCTGCTACTATATATATTTGTTTGTTTGTTTGTTTTTGAGACAGAGCCTCAAGCTGTCACCCTGGACAGAGTGCTGTGACATCACAGCTCACGGCAACCTCCAATTCCTGGGCTCAAGCGAGTCTCCTGCCTCTGCCTCCCAAGTAGCTGGGACTACCAGCGCCCGCCACAACGCCCGGCCATTTTTTTTTTTTTGGTTGCAGCCGTCATTGTTGTTTGGCGGGCCCGGGCTAGATTCAAACCTGCCAGCTTAGGTGTACGTGGCTGGCGCCTTAGCCCATTGAGCCACAGGCGCCGAGCCTTTTTTGTTGTTTGTTTGTTTTTTGTTTTTTTTTTTTGAGACAGTCTTATTTCGTTACACTCAGAAGAGTGTCGCCTTGACAGCCTCGCAGCAACCTCAACTCTTGGGCTCAAACGATTCTCTTGCCTCAGCCTCCCAAGTTGCTAGGACTACAGGCACCTGCCACAACACCCAGCTATTTATTTTTATTATTTTTTTTTTTTTTGCTTTTTGGAGACAGAGCCTCAAGCTGTCACCCAGGTTAGAGTGCAGTGGCATTACAGCTCATAGCGATCTCTAATTCCTGGGCTCAAGCGATTCTCCTGCCTCCGCCTCTCAGGTAGCTAGGACTACAGGTGTCCACCATGATGCACGGCTATTGTTTGGTTGCAGCCGACATTATCGTTTGGTGGGCCCAGTCTGGATTCGAACCCACCATGTCAGGTATGTGTGGCTGGCGCCTTAGCCGCTTGAGCCACAGGTGCTGAGCCACACTCAGCTATTTTTAAAGACAAAGTCTCACTGTGACTGAGGCTATCCATCCACCTTAGCCTCCCAGAGTGGTAGGATTATAGGCCTGAGCCACCTCACCTTGCCTGCTACTACTAGTCTTACTGTTTTGTTTGCTTATTTTCTATTTTTATTGTTATTCAGTAGCTAATTTTACTGAAGAGAGGTAAACTTGTAATTTTGCTATGGTTTTTGGCTTTGGATCCATAAACAGATGTTGTCCCCCAGATTAAAGGAATTTGTAAGCTGGGGAGGACCCTTGATCCAAAGTCTTGCTTTTGGGTGACTTTGCCCTATATTTCCAGACACTTAATGAGTTCTATGAAGTGGAAGGAAGACAGTATATTTTAAGGATTTAAGAAAGTTTGGGTTGTGTTGCTCTTTAGTGCCTGCTTGATTTGAAGGTCGCACCCTACCCATGAGCCTTATTGTAGTTTCAAGGACCTGTATGTCCAGAGCTGGACTGGGTGAGGTTGTATGGTGAGGGCGGAGATGCTAGAAAAGAAGAAACTTGATTAGGTTTTATGTGGTGGCAGCAGCTTGCTGTTGGTTCTTGCTGTGCAGGGTGTCAGCCCAGCTGACACCTCCCACATCGCTGCTGTATTGAAGGAGCTGCTCCCTTCAGGCTAAGCCCTCAGTTATTCAGAGCCTAGGAGAAGCTAAGATGTGTGGTCCTCAGTCATCTCTACTTCCAGAACCAGGATAGATAGCCACGGCTTCTGGTCCTTGGTTATCTCTGCATCTAGAACAAGGATAGTAGCCAAAGTGTGCAGTCCCCAGTCATCTCTGCTTGTAGAACCTGGATAGATGGCCAAAGCTTATAGTACTTGGTCATCTTTGCTTCAGGAACAAGGATAGACAGCCAAGTATGTTCCTGGTCATCTCTACTTCCAGAACCAGGATAGACAGCCACAGCATATGGTCCCTGCTCATCTCTGCTTTCAGAACAAAGATGGTGGCCAACAGGTGTGGTCCCCAGTCATCCCTGCCAAGGGATGACTAAGATGAGCAAACCAAGGCACATAGTCTCTAGTCATCTCTGCATCCACCAGAGTGGGAGCCAAGGCATGTAGTCTTCAGTCACCCCTGCTTCCAGAAAGCAGAGAATGCTTGAGCCTGCTGGAAAAAGTCCAGAATATCAGAAACACTTGGGGGTGTCCAGCATGTTTGTTCACAGCTACCTTCTAGATTCTCGTGTCCTTGTACAGCCTTACCTAGCCCTAGTGAGTCAATGCTAAGGTGTCCTCCATTTTTTCTTCATAAGAGTAAGTCAGTTGGTGGTACATGTGGCTCATTGAGTAGAGCGCTGGCCCCATATACCAAGAGTGGCAAGTTCAAACCTGGCCCTGGCCAAACAGCAACAAAAAATAGCCAGGTATTGTGGCGGATGCCTGTGGTCTCAGCTACTCGGGAGGCTGAGGCAAGAGAATTACCTAAGCCCAAGAGCTGGAGGTTGCTGTGAGCTGTGATGCTACAGCACTCTACCAAGGGCGACAAAGTAAGAATCTGTCTCTTAAAAAAAAGAAAAGAAAAGAAGCAGTAAAACCGCAAATAGTTTGATTTGTTAAAACATTTAAAAATTGTTATTGAGGTTCGGTGCCTGTGGCTCAGCGGGCTAAGGCACCAGCCACGTACATCTGAGCTGGCGGGTTCAAATCCAGCCCAGGCCGCCAAAAAACAATGAGGGC
>CAUYON010150012.1:0-13014 GCA_963573935.1 Arctocebus calabarensis
AAGATGATAGGCACATAGCCTACAGACACATGAAAAAATACTCATCATCTTTAACCACCAGAGAAATGCAAATCAAAACCACTTTGAGATATCATCTAACTCCTGTAAGAGTGGCTCACATAACAAAATCCCAAAACTACACATGATGGCGTGGATGTGGAGAAAAGGAAACACTTCTGCACTGCTGGTGGGAGTGCAAGCTAATACGTCTCATTTGGAAAGAAGTATGGAGAATACTTAGGGTTCTAAAAATAGACCTGCCATTTGATCCTGCAATTCCTTTACTAGGTATATATCCAAAAGACCAAAAATCACTTTATAACAAAGATATTTGCACCAGATTGTTCATTGCAGCTCAATTCATAATAGCCAAGTCATGGAAGAAGCCCAAGTGCCCACTGACCCATGAATGGATTAAGAAATTGTGCTATATGTATACTGTGGAATATTATGCAGCCTTAAAAAAGATGGAGACTTTACCTCTTTTTCAGTTACATGGATTGAGCTGGAACATATCCTACTTAGTAAAGTATCTCAAGAAAGGAAGACTATATATCCCATGTACTCAGTACATAATTACTCACACTATCATATGAAGAATGCCTCACAACTATGGTCCAAGATGAAGAAGGGAGGGGGGATGTCAGAACGAGGGAGGGTGAATGTTTGGATCACACCTATGGTGCATAATGCAAGGGTACATGTAAAATCTATTAGTATAGAGTATAAATGTCTTAACACAAACTAAGTAAATGAGATGAGGTATATATTAACCAGTGTGATGTAAGAGTTCCTAATTCTATATGAAATCAGCACATTGTACCCCATGAATGCATTAATGTATACATGATCTGTGTGTTTATGTTTTAGTAAAAAAATTTAAAAATAAAATAAAAATCTCTTCAATGATTACTACAAAATCTTTATGCCCAGAAGTATGAAAACATTAGAGGAAATGGACCATACCTGGAATCATAACACCTTCATAATCTCAATGCCAAAGAAGTTGAAATTTTGAATAGACTTATATCAAACACTAAAATCTCATCAACAATACAAAATCACCCAGAAAAGAAAAGCCCTGGACTAGATTGTTTCTCACTAGAAGTCTACCAAACCTTCAAAGATAAACTGCTACCTATATTGCATAACCAATTCCACAACATGGAGATGAAAGGAATCTTCCCCCGACACAGTCTATAAAGCAAATATCACCCTGATTCCAAAACCAGGAAAGGGCCCAACAACATAAAAAAAAAAAAACCAACTATAGACCAATCTCATTAATGAATATCAGTGCAAAAATATTCAAGAAGATCCTAGCAAACAAAATACAGCTATACATTAAATAAATTAAAAAACATGATCAAGTAGGTTTTACCCCAGGGATGCAAGGTTAGTTCAACATACATAAATTCATAAATGTAATTCACCACATAACGAAAATCAAAAACAAAGGCCATATGACTCTCTACACTGATGCATAAAAGTCTTTTAACAATATCTAGCATCATTTTTTGACAAGAACACTTAAGAAAAAAGGCTTAAGTTGGATATTTTTTAAACTGACAGAAGCCATCTACAACAAACTCACAGCCAATATTACATTGAATAAAGTAAAACTGAAAGCATTTTCACTCAGAATTGGAACTACACTAGGGTGCCCACTATTGCCACTGCTATTCAACATAGTGCTGAAGTCCTAGTCATTGCAATCAGGCAACAGAAGAAGATTAAGCATCTTCCAATGGAGACAGAGGATTTAAAACTCTTGCTCTTTCTGGATGACATGATGTTATACCTGGAAAACCCAGGGAACTCAACTACAAAGTTCTTTTAAGTGATCAAGGAATAAAGTAGCATTTGGGAATACAAAATCAATGACTACAAATCAGGAGCCTTCATATATTCCAATAATAGTCAAGCTCATAAGTAAATCAAAGACACAATACCAATTTCAGTAGCTCCAAAAAGAATAAATAGCTGGAAATATATCTAACAAATGATGTGAAATATCTCTATAAAGAGAACTATGAAAACTCAAGGAAAGAAATAGGAGAAGACATTAACAAATAGAAGAACATATCATGCTCATGGCTTGGAAGAATCAACATTGTTAAAATGTACATACTGCTCAAAACAATCTACAGATTTAATGCAGTCCCCATCAAGGCACAGACATCATACTGTGAAGAATTTGGAAAAAAATAGTACTTCAATTTATATGGAATCAGAAAAATCCCTGAATAACTAATACAATTTTTTTTTTTTTTTTTAGAGACAGAGTCTCATTTTATCACCCTCAGTAGCGTGCTGTGGCGTCACACAACTCACATCAACCTCCAGTTCTGAGCTTAGGCGATTCTCTTGCCTCAGCCTACCAAGTAGCTGGGACTACGGGCGCCCACCACAACACCAGGCTACTTTTTTGTTGCAGTTCCTAAGGGCTGGGTTTGAACCTGCCACTCTCAGTATATAGGGTCGGCACCCTACTCACTGAGGAGACAGGTGCCACTCAGCTAATAATACAAATTTTATAAATAAAAAAATCTGGAGGCATCATGTTTCTAGACTTCAGTTTATGCTACAAGTCTATAGTGATCAACACAGTACCAGCACCAAAATAGTGTGTAGATCAAGGGATTATAATAGAGAACCTAGAGATGAACCCAGACACATATTGCCATCTTGTCTTTGATAAAACAAATAAAATCAAGCACTACTAAAAGAATTTCTATTTAATTAATGGTTCAAGGAAACTGGTTACCCACATGTAGAAGATTGGAATTGGATCCACACTTCTCGTCATTGATAAAAATTGACTCTTGCTGGCTAAAAGATTTAAATTTAAGACTGAAACAACAAAAATGCTAGAAAAGAGTATGGGAGAAATGCTTGACAAAATTGGTTCAGAAACGATGCTATGAATAATACCAGCATGGCAATTGCAGCAACACCAAAAATAAATAAATAGGACAGAATCAAATTAAAAAGCTTCTTCACAACTAAAAGTACAAGAACTAAAGCAAACAGACAGCCTTCAGAATGGTGGAAGATATTTGCATGTTATGAATCTGACAAAGGACCGAAAACTAGAATCTAGAGAGAACTGAAATTAACAAGAAATGAGAAAACAACCTCATTTATAAGTGGGCAAGTGACTTGAACAGAAAATTCTTTAAGGATGACAGAAGAATGACCAACAAACATATATTTAAAAATGCTCGTCATCTCTAATCATCAGAGAAATGCAAATCAAAACTATTTTGAGATATCACCTAATTCCAGTAAGATTAGTGCACATCATAATGTCCCTAAGATGCTGTCGTGGGTGGGGAAATATGGGAATACTTTTACACTGCTGGTGGGATTGCAAACTAATACAATCTTTATGGAAAGAACACTGGAGGATTCTTAAAGAACTAAAAGTTAATCTTCCATTCTATCCAATCCCATTACTGTGTATCTGCACAGAAGAACAAAAATTATTTTACCACAAAGAGATTTGCACTAGAATGTCTATTGTACCTCCATACACAATATCCAGGTCGTGAAAGCAACCCAAATCAACATGAACCCATGAATGCATTTACAAACTGTGGCATTTGTATACCATGGAGTACTATTCAGCCATAAGAAAGGATGAAGACTTTACATCCTTTGTGTTTACCTGAATGGAGTTGAAACACATTTTTCTTAGTAAAGTATTTCAAGAATGGAAAAAAAAAAGTATCCAATGTACTCAGTACTAATATGAAACAAACATATAAACAACTACATATCCACACAAAAGATAAAACTCAAGTGTAGTCTAACAAGAGGTAGGGAAGAGTTGGGAGAGTGTAGGGAGGAGGATTGGTGGGAGCAGGGAGGGCAAATGGAGGATCTCAACTAATGTGCACAATGTATGAGTGTTCATCATGATCCTTGGAAAAAGAGATCAACTACAACTTGAACTTTACCTTAGAATTTAAAAACTGTAAATTGAATATCTGCATTCTCATAACAATTTGAAATAAAAAGGAGTAATATAAAGCATGACAGATTTGCTCACAGAACTGCAAAAATGATACCTACTACCCAAATCATGTCATAATTCTTGTAGTAAATAGAAAAATAAATATTAAAATTAGGCAATAAAATAGTTAAATAATTCTTGAATGAAACATGTGCAAGTATTTTGCTTACCAAATTTGATTACTTTTTGTTTCTTTCAATGAAACTACTTTATAAAGTAATTGTTTCTAGTTATATGCTTAATTTCATAGTTGGTAAATTTTCCAGGAGAAAATTTGGGGTATCAAGTCAGTTCTGCTGAGTGGGAGTAAAAACTTACCACATACTATCATAATTATCTGATTAAAAGGAACACTTTAAGTTCAGGAAATAGTAGAAACCTTAAAGCATCAGGATATTAACCAGTTCAATGAAAATATTTCAAATTGTATATAAAACCAGCACATTGTACCTCATGATTGCATTAATGTACACAGCTATGATTTAATAAAAATAAATAAATATTTTAAAAGTACCTACAAATATTGACACACAATATCTCTACAATGGTAATTAGCATTGTTAATTAATACATTCGTATACAAAAGTAAAAAAAAAAAAAAAAGCATCAGGATAAAATTCAGCCCTGTAAATGGAGTAAGCTTAGCTTTATGAAAACTTCCTAGTTGTCCTAATTTTCCTTATTTTACAAATATTAGTAAAAATCTTTACCATGGACCTGTCTGCAGACCACTTGTCAAGGAACTTTCATTGTAAAGTATAGTTTTTTGTTTTCTTCTTCCCCCCAAATCATTATCATTAGAAAAAAAAAAAGATTCAGCTTTTACCACCAAAAGATTTTCCTTCTAACTAATATTTACACCAAGAAGCTATTGTGTTAAGAAAGGAGAACTAAAACATTTGCTGACCATTGGATTCTGAGTGTCTAAGACAGTGTCAGGATGCAATGGGACCTCAATAAGTATTTGTTGTAGAAATAAATGACATTAATAGACACAAAATTAATGAATGAATGAAGCAATATCAACAAATGAAACCACTAAAGTAATACATTACTTATCATCAGAGACCCCTTTTTTCTTGGCCTGAAGAGTCCCATACCACCTATGACTCAATCACACCTATTAAACATTTCTTGACTCTCTTTTGATGACCAGACACCTTCAACTAAGGTAGAATATAAAATATGAAAGATTCTTATGGGAACTTTTATTTATTTTGATGAGTTCAGAAGAGAAGGAATTGAAAAATAAAACCTTGATGAATTTAGTGGGGGAGAGAGGTGGAAATTTAATTTTACCCTTATGGGAATGATTGTAAATATAACCATTATTGCTCAGTATTTCCTCCATTAAAGAAAAATAAAATTCCAGAGTATTTTAAATGTGCTGTCATATATTGTAGTCCATGATCTCCTCTGATATATAGTAACAAGAAATTTGTGTATATACACACATATATGACTATGTGCATATGTGTATATCATGTTTATATACATGTGTGTATATATATATATAAACACGGTATGTTTGCATATAAACATAAGTATATCCTGTAAATGAATGGTTACAGCCACTCTTTTACTTGGAAAGTAAATGAAGGAAAGATAATATTAATGAAACAGAAAACATAGTTAATGTTTAGTTTTTGGTATGTTTTGTTTAAAACTCGTGACTAGTCTCGATTAGAAAAATGAACTAGTTAAATAGGCAGTTTTACTCCTCACACAGAGAGAAGAAGGTCTGAAAACATTCCCATATACCCTATAATTAGAGTAATAAAAAGGGGCAAAATATTTGTCAAATAGAAAGATGGCCAAACACTGCACCACCCGAGTTTCAAGCACTGCCTGCTTTAAGAATCACAGCGATATTAAGACCAGAGAAAGAAAGAAAATCTATCTTCTTTTTTCATACTGCACAATGAAGGGCAATATTCAACTCTGTTTTTAATGCCAAGCAGTCAAACTATAAAAAGGAGCATTATTTTAGAGTCCTTGGAATGACTTATAAAAAAACCTTCAAAAGTTTAAAATGCTCGTGGTGCTAGGCACATGTCTCACTTGAATTTGAAATTCTTAAAAATAAATGTTTACTTTTCTTTCCATTTAGAGAAAAAATCCAAGGCTTCCCCCTCCCCATAACAATGGTTTTATTCAACCACTTTCTGAATGGTTAAATAGTTCAGCTGTCTCTTTTTTACAGTAGACCTTATAAATGGTATAGATATATCTTTACAATGGAATTATCCTGATGTTTATTTCTTTACTGATAGCATTCTTAATTTTTATTCTCCTCCTATTCCTTCCTTCAGCCCACCAAACACAAATCTAAAAATCTATTGTGTGTGTGTATATATATATATATAGTAATTAACCTAGCCTAGCATGGTATAAACATACATATATTCTATAATAGAAATTTCTGGTGATAATATTTCCTCATACAAAATGCCTTCAATATACTGAAAAATATCTATAGATTTTTCAGATATTTTTATTTCAAAATATTATAGGGTTACAAATGATTTGTTTACATGGATAACTTTTGTAATGCTTAAGTAAGGGCTATAAGCATGCCCATCACTCAGATAGTGTTCACTGTACCTCTTAGGTAGGGTTCAGCCCATCCCCTCCTCCTTTACCCATTCTTGATTTCCACTGAGTTTTACTTCCATCTATTCACATGTGTCCTTATTGGTTAGCTCCAATTTCATATCCAGCACTTGTGGCATTTTTTTCCATTCTTTAAATGCCTCACTTAGGAGAATGGTCTCTCATTCCCTCCAAATTGTTACAAAAATAATTATTTCACCTTTTTATGGCCAAGCAGTATTCTATGGCATACATATACAACATTTTGTTAATCCACTCATGAATTGATGGGCACTTGGGTTGATTTCACATCTTTGCAATAATTAATCATGCTACAATAAACATTCAAGTGCAGATGTCTTTGATAAAATTACTTATTTTCCTTTGGGCAAATACTCGGTAGTGGAATTGCTGGGTTGAACAGTAGATATACTTTTAGTTCTTTGAGAAATGTCCATACTGTTTCATTAGAGGTGGAGACAAAATTCATTTGTTTTAAACCCTTCTCCTCCTCCTGTTCTTTCCTTTGCACATTTGTTTTTTTCTCACAGCATGATAATATTTTAATAAAAATGTCAGATAAACCTATGCTATGTGACAATTTAAGTATGGCTTCAACTACAAGTATATGCTAAGTACTAACGTACTTGTCATGTGCAAGAACAACAAAAAAAAATTGTATCATATCATCCCAGTGCCAAGTATGCATTGGGTTTTTAAAATTTTGTTTCATCAAAATATTATGGGGTACAAATATTTTTATTCCATTAATCATTTTTAGAATGTTCAACTCGTGATTATAAGTATTCCCATCACCTATACAGTGTTCATTGTATCCATTAAGTAGTTTTTCACACATCCACGCCTCCCCCTTACTCCCTACATTACTTCCATGAATTTTTTTTCCCTCTAAGCAAATATGTGCTCTTCAGTTAGTTCCAACTTAATAATGAGTATATGTGGTGTTTCTGTTTTTATTCTTGAGATACTTAACTTTTGATAAGTTCTCCAGTTAATCTAAAAGGTTGCAAAAACATTAAGTAATCCTTCTTCATGGCTGAGTAGCATTGCATGGTATACATATACCACATTTTATGAAACCATTCAACAATTGATGGGCACTAAGGTTAATTCCATATCTCTGCCATCATGAATTTTATTGCAATAAACATTCAACTACAGGTGTCCTATTTTTATCCATTTATCAAATGTATAGTTTGGGAATATTTTCTCTCATTCTGCAAGATGTCTATTTTCTCTGTTGATTATTTCCTTGGCTGTGCAGAAGTTTTTAATTTAATCATATCTCAGTCATTTATTTTGGCTGTTTCTCTGGTTGCCATTAGGTTTTCTTCATAAATTCTTTGGCAGGCCAATACCTAGAAAAATTTTCCAACATTTGCTTCCAACATTCTTATGGGTTTATACCTTATATTAAAGTCACTTATCCATCTTGAATTAATTTTGTTGGTGGTCAGAGATATAGACCCTGTTTTATTTCTCAGCATATGCCTATCAAACTTCTACAATATCATTTATTGAATAAGGATACTTTTCTCCAGTGGTTTGTGTGTGTGTGTGTGTGTGTGTGTGTGTGATCAGTTGATTATATGTGTATGATTTTATGTCTAAGTTTCTATTCTGTTTCATTGGTATATGGCTCTACTTTGGTGCCAATATCATGCTGTGTTGGTCGGTTATTCTAGCCTAGTAGCATAGCTTGAAGTCAGGGAATATGATTCCTTTATATCTGTGCTTTTGCTTGAGATTTCTTTGGCTATTTTCTCAATCCAAATGAAGTGTAGAATTTTTTATAAATATGTAAAGTATGATGTTGGATATTTGATGGCAATTGCATTGACTCTGTAAATCATTTTTGGTAGAATTTATGGCTATGAATTTTCCCTTTAAGACAGCTTTTGCTAACTTCCACTACTTTCATTAACTTGCATCCCTTTGTCATCCTGTTTGCAGAATCTTTTGATTTCCATCTTAATTTCTTCATTAACCCAAATTTCATTCAGGAGATTGTTGAATGTCCATGATGTTGTGTGAACTGGGTGTTTCTCTTGGTGTTGAATTTTAGTTTTATTCCACTTTGATCTGAGAAGATACATGTTATAATGTCAATGTTTTTGAATTTGTCAAATCATGATTTGTGACATAAAATATGGTCAGTCTTGGTTCGGCGCCTGTGGCTCAACGGGCTAAGGTGCCAGCCTGAGCTGGCGGGTTTGTATCCAGCCCGGGCCTGCCAAATGACAGTGACAACTACAACCAAAAAATGGCCGGCCATTGTGGCAGGAGCCTGTAGTCCCAGCTACTTGGGAGTCGGAGGCAGGAGCCTCACTTGAGCCTAGGAATTGGAGTTTGCTGTGAGCTGTGATGCCACAGCACTTGATCCAGGGTGACAGCTTAAGGCTCTGTCTCCAAAAAAAAAAAATATGGTCAGTCTTAGAGAATATTTCATGTGCTGATGAGAGGAACGTATAATCAGTGGCTTGGGATAAAATGGTCTATAAATGTCTGTTAGTCCCATTTCTTCTAGCATCCCATTTAAATCCATTGTTTCTTTCTTTCTTTTCTACTTGTATGATCTGTACAGTTATGTCAGTTAAGTATTTAAGTTCCCAAAAGTACAATATTGTTGTCTATTTCATTGCGTAGATCTAGTAGGGATTACTTTATGGATTTGAGCACTCCTATGTTAATTACATACCTATTTAGGATTGATAATGTCTTCTTGTTCAATTGATCCCTTTACCACCTTTTTCTACCAGAAAAAGAAAGCTTCTTTTCTTTACTATTGTTAATTTGTAGTCAATTTTATCTGATACATAAATGGCTAGAGCTGCTTTATTTTGATTACCATTTTCAGGAAATATTTTTTCCATCCTTTAACCTTGATTTTGTTAAGAGTCCTTGTGGGTTGGACAGATCAGTGTCTTGAATTTTTTTTTTCTTGAAGGACTGCTTTATTTGTATTATACAAATTTGATACCATATTTATTATAATTAACCTGAAATTATTATCTAATTTCCAAATTTCTTTGAATGTTTACACAGAATATCCTTTCCTCTCGTATTATTTTTAACTTTAAATGACTTTCAGTGAAGACTATCACTTACAAACCGCATGTATTTGAGGTTTATTTGTTTATCCGTTATGATGAGCCTTGTCTTCCAATAATATCACATAATCGTTTGCATAATAATAACTATTTAAATAATTTATATTTAATGTAATTCTTGATTAAGTCAACTTTCAGTCTTCTGTTTTATTTGTATTTTGTTTCTTCCATATGTTCTTTTTTTTTATTCTTACTTTTTTGCTCCTTCTTAAAAATTAATTAAATTTATTTATATTTTAATTAGTCTCCTCTTTTTGCTTTCATAAAGTGTTTTACTATAGTATTTTAAAAATATATATTTTTTTAATTTTTTCAACAAATGATGCTAAACAACTGGTTATCTGTTTGGATAAAATGAAATCTCAGCCCTTATCTCACAATATGAGGAAATAGTTGCTCACAACTGTTACTAAACCTAAATGTCAAACCTAAGACCATAAGACCTAGAGAGGCAAACAGAGTGGGAAATGTTTATTACTCACATTTTTTTTTTATTTTTTGCAGTGTTTTTTGGGGGGGTCAGTGCCAGGTTTAGCCCACCACCTCCAGTATATGAGGCCGGCACCCTACAACTTTGAGCCAGAGGCACCACCCCGCTTATGACTCACTTTTAGACAAAATTGTCCAAGGACACAAACAGCACAAATTATAAAGGAAAAGAATTGTAAATAGGACCCAATCAAAATTAAAAATCATTCATGAACAAGCCTTTGTGGATATACGTTTGCATTTGTTTTAGACAAATAACTAAGCAGTAAAAGTTCTTGAGTCTACAGAAGACTCTATTAATAAAATAAAAAGCCACAGATGGAGAGAAGATATTTGCAATACATGTATCTGTCAAAGGAATTGTATCCAAAATATATAATCAACTCTTATAACATCATAATAAGAGCGCAAACAACTCAATTTCAAAATATAGGCAAAATATTTGAACAGACCTTCACAAATGAAGAGATACAATATCTTGAAAAGATATTCAGTATCATTAGTGATGATAACTAATGATGACTAATGAAAACCCTAATGGAATAGTATTTCATATAAGCTAGATTGGCTAAAACGTAAAAGTGTGAACACATAAGATTTGATAAGGATCTGGGTCAATTTGAGTTCTCACAATTGCTAGTGGGAATGTAAAATAATACAACCACTTCAACAGCTTGTTAATTTCTTATTTAATTGAATCTATACCTATCCTATGGCCAAGAAATTCCATTTCTAAGAATTTGTCTAAAAAATGAAAACATATATCAATAAAAAGTTTGTTCATGAATGTTTAAACCTGCTTTATTCATAATAGCAAAAACTGAAAGCAACCCACCTGCATATCAATAGATGAATTATTGTAGTATGAATGTATAATGAACTAATTCTGATACAAACTTTTTTTATTGTTTTCACATTTGAAATTTTATTAGACTGACTACTGGTGGAAGACACACAGGATCCATAATTTCTCAATCTACATATTTTGTAACATTGGTGTTAATATATTAATCTAACAGTTTTTCTTCTCTTCTTTTTCCCGTCATTTTTAAATGCTTTTTTGATTGTTGGGGATTCATTGAGGATACAAGAAACCAGGTTACACTGATTGCATGTGTCAGAGACCACGGGATTTTTTCTGGTTCCATACAAAGCCCAGAATCATTTTTTCAAAGTCTTCAAAGTAGGATGTTGGTATTTTAATAGGGATGGCATTGAATCAGTAAATTGCTCTGGGAAGTATAGACATTTTAACAATGTTGATTCTTCCCAACCATGAACATTTGTTAAAGTCTTCGCTATTTCCTTTCTTAGGGCTTCATAATTTTCTTTACAGAGGTCTTTCACCTCTTTTGTTTGGTATATTCCTAAGTATTTCATTTTCTTTGGGGCTAAGGTGAAGGGAGTTGTGTCCTTAATTAGCCTCTCATCTTGGCTATTATTGGCGTATACAAAGGCAACTGACTTGTGGATATTGATTTTATATCCTGAGACATTACTGTATTCTTTGATGACTTCCAAGACTCTTGTGGTTGAGTCTTTGGGGTTCTCTAATTATAAGATCATATCATCAGCAAAAAGGAAGAATTTGAACTCCTCTCCACCCATTTGGAGGTCCTTTATTTTCTTGACTTATCTAATTGTATTGGCTAGAACTTCCAGCACTATGTTGAATAGTAATGGCGACAGAGGACAGTCTTGTCTGTTTCCAGTTCTGAGAGGAAAAGCTTTTAGTTTTACTCCATTCAGTAAAATATTAGCTGTGGATTTGTCATAGATAGCTTCTATCAGTTTAAACATTTGTGCCACCTATACCTATACTCCTCAGTGTTCTAATTAGAAAAAGGAAGCTGGATTTTATTGAATGCTTTTTCTGCATCTATTGAGAGGATCATACAGTCTTTGGTTTTGCTTCTGTTGATACGGTGAACAAGGTTTATGGACTTGCAAATATTAAACCAGCCTTGCATCTCAGGGATGAAACCTACTTGATCATGACGTATGATTTTTTTGATGATAAGCTGCAATCTATTGGCCAAGATTTTGTTGAGAATTTTTGCATCTATATTAATTAGTGAAATTTCTCTGAAATTCTCCTTTTTAGTTGGATTATCAGCTGGTTTGGGTATCAGGGTGATATTTGTTTCATAGAACATATTGGGGAAGATTCCTTCCTCCTCAATTATTTGGAATAATTTCTGCAATATAGGAATAAGCTCTTCTTTGAAGGTTTGATAAAATTCTGGTGTGAAGCCATCCGGACCAGGGCATGTTTTTGTTGGGAGATTTTTTATTGTTTCTTTGATTTCAGTGCTTGAAATTGGTCTGTTCAGAAGATCTATTTCATCTGGACTAAGTCTAGGGAGAGGGTTTGATTCTAAATATTGATCCATTTCCTTCACATTGTCAAATTTCTAAGCATAAATTTTCTGGTAGAATTCAGAGGTAATCTCTTGTATTTCTGTTGCATCAGTTATTATTTCCCCTTTATCATTTCTGATTGAGGTTGCTAGAGTTTTTACCTTTTTATTTCTAGTTAGTCTGGCCAAAGGCTTATCTATTTTATTTATTTTTTTCAAAAAACCAACTCCTTTAAGGCTGCATAATATTCCATGGTATACATGTACCACAATTTATTAATCCAGCAGCCTTAAAGAAAGATGGAGACTTTACCTCTTTTGTGTTTACATGGATGGAGCTGGAACATATTCTTCTTAGCAAAGTATCTCAAGAATGGAAGAAAAAGTATCCAATGTACTCAGCCCTAATATGAAGCTAATTTAT
>CAUYON010150013.1:0-25905 GCA_963573935.1 Arctocebus calabarensis
CTTTTTTTTTTTTGAGACAGAGCCTCAAGCTGTCACCCTGAATAGAGTGCTGTGGCATCACAGCTCACAGGAACCTCCAATTCCTGGGCTCAAGCGAGTCTCCTGCCTCCGCCTCCCAAGTAGCTGGGACTACAGGCGCCCGCCACAACGCCCGGCCATTTTTTTTTGGTTGCAGCTGGCATTGTTGTTTAGAGGCCTGGACTGGATTCGAACCCGCCAGCTCAGGTGTACATGGCTGGCGCCTTAGCCCGTTGAGCCACAGGCACCGAGCCATAATGTCTGAAATTTTAAATTACCTATTCCACTTAATTATCACTGTTAGCAGCTATCTTAATTTTGTATTCCTATGAAGTATCTCTTAAACCTGTTATTTTTTCAATAAAACTTGATTTTTTGGTTATAAAAATAAAATAAGGTTAAAAATGCACTTACATGCATCACTTTTATAAAAACAGAAAGTCATTTGTAAACTGGAAGCTTTTCACACCCAAGATGCTTTCACATCATTCAAATCTCTCTCTTTGTGTTTGTCTATGGGTGACTTTGAACTAGACTTTATATTGACTATTGCTAAATCATGTTAAAAAATTAGTCCTACACCATGGCCAACTGAATTAAACACACTTATATTGTTTTGCCATTACAACAAATTTATTTAAACATTTTCGGACCATTGTACTAAGCACTAGGAGATAGCCAGGAAACAGTAAGTCCCCGTGACTCATTAAAATTCCTTGAACAGAATAGGTACTCAACATTTACTTATATGTTCAGTCCCCAAATAAAAATGGCAATAATAATAACACAGAAATCCCTCATATAACATTTATTTGTGGCAGGCACCAAATTGTTTTATATGTTGTTAATCCTCCCAACATCCCTATGAACCATGCCTAATTATTATCCACGTTTTAATAGATGAAGAAACTGAGGGTAAGACGTAATTAGCTTAAAGTTGTACACAGTGAGTATCTGGGCAGAATTGGGACTCAATCCCATGCTCCACAATAGCCGCGTTCTGTTCTCCCCAGTTGCACAGCACCACGACATTCCCCAGCCTCCCTGCAATTAGGCGTGCCCACTGAGTTTTGGGTGGTGGAATGTGAGCAGAGGTAATGGGTACTATGCCCAAGTTGGCCTATGCACCCATCCCACTGCTGCTCTGTACATTCCCATCCACAGGGCGAGGAAGGAAGAATCCAAGGACCTAGAACAGAGAGGAGCCCCCCAGACACCAAATCTCTGATGGAAAGAGGCGTCACCACATGGAGAGAGAATCCCAAAGAAGGCAGCCTCACGAGCTGACAGCCTCCAGATGCAGTGCCTGTGGGATAGCTTCAACTTTTGAGAGGAGGCTACCCTGCTCTCAGGAAGCCACACCCATTCACTGACATGGTAGGAGAACGGGACTGCCCATCTCTGGCCAGTACAAAACTCCATTATGGGCAATCTCTGGACCCGAGTCTGGCTGGGACTTGACCAGAGCTGCTTCAGACTCTTCCTGCCTGAGCCTCCTTTCTTCCCCACTCCCATGGTGGGGGGCTATAGTCTGGAGGCTCCCCCTGCCCATCTTTCCTCTTTTCCTTTCACAGGTTTTTCCCCCAGGGCCCCTCTAACTCTGGGCATCTGCATCCCAGAGGACCCAACCGATATACCCCTCCAAACTGCTCTTGATGAAGACATGAGCAAGACATGACCTTCAAACATGAAACCCCCAGGCTATAGGGGTGTTCTCACTCCATTCACTAACAAACATTCTTAACCACTTGCTGTAAGCATTTTGGAAATATAAGGAAGGAATCAATATACCTGGGAAACTACTGGAGAAAGGCGAGAAGAGTTTAAAGAGAGGCAAAAAACGACTATGGGAAAGGCTGGAAGGTAAGCCTTACATTTACAAAAATTTCCCCTGTCATTCAGGATACTGATGTCAAACCAGAATTTGAGGGGCACCAGATATTACTAAGGTGCACTGAACGAGGCTGTCCTATTCTCCCCTTTTGATTAGCACAGGGACTGGCCCCAAACAGGTGTTTAATACATACTGGCTGGACTAAATTACTGCTGCCTGGCAGTTATAATCCCTGCTGGTGGACACAGCCTGAAATAAAAGTAGTCACATCCATAGCTCTGTCCCAAAGAGCTTATTAACTGCAGCCATCTTGAGTTTTTCACACCCCTTCCCCGGGGTGATGGACAGACCATCTGCTTCTAAAAGTCTCCCGAGAGCCAGGCTGTCCATCCTGAATACTGAGAAAAACTGGCATTTCTGTATTCTCCCTGAAGCTGTCACTCTGAATTCTTGGCTGACTACAGACCATGTTATTTGGGGATGATGGAGCCATAGCACACATCTCTCCTCTGCACTGTTAAAGCCAATTACCCAATTTACAAAATGTTTCTCAAAGACTGGTAGATACAAACTGCGTTTCCTAATTAGCTGTCAGTAAGTCTCTCCCCATATGCAGGTGTGACATTTTTAAAAGTCAGGGTCACAAACGCAAAGCATGTGCAGGCTGCCCGTCAGGAGGGGGTGCTCTTTTCCACAGGTTTGCGCAAATATCACAAGTTGACGGCCCTTCTCCTGGGGGTGGGGCCCAGGTCACCCTCTGAAGAGGGACCAAAGACCGACTACCAGACCATCTCCACTCCATATTTGAGGAGCACATTGATTCAGTGTCAGCTGGGATTCTGGGCAAGGTGCAAGGGAGAGGAAGGGTACGAGATGGTCCCTGCCCTCAAAGGACCCATAATCTGGAGGAGGTGAAATGTGCAAACCACAATGTGGAACGCAGCAAGTGGTGTAATGGAGGAGCTGATTGGGAGTTGTAGACCATT
This sequence comes from Arctocebus calabarensis, assembly GCA_963573935.1. Classification (NCBI taxonomy): domain Eukaryota; kingdom Metazoa; phylum Chordata; class Mammalia; order Primates; family Lorisidae; genus Arctocebus; species Arctocebus calabarensis. Next base: position 2,839 of record CAUYON010150013.1, read on the forward strand.
CATTCACTCTGTGATACTCACTGGGTGATGATAGAGAGCCAGATCCTGCGTGGGTGCTGGGGACACCTAAAGGTTACATCCAGTCTTGGAAATCAGGGAGCGTTCTCAGTTCAGTGGGGAAGAGAAGATGCAAACAAAATGCCCTAACACAAGGTGGGACAGAAGCAGGGACTGCGGCAGAGACACAAGTCATGCACAAAGGAAGGAATATTCAAATCACACTGAGAAATTCTGCCAAGACTTCTTGGAGGAGGTGGCATTCGAGCTGAGCTTAGAAGATGGGCCAGAGACAGAGGTAGTAGGAGGGCTCAGCAGGCTGAGTTCCCTACATGAGCAAAGGCTTGCAGGTAGCAAGATGAGGGAGAGATGGCATGTCTTGTTCAATGGCAAGAGAAGGGATGGGTGGGGTCGGACTGGCTTGAGCCAGGGCCCCAGGAAAATCTGAATACCAGGCAGGTGTGCTTTCTTTGCCCTTAGGCAGCGAGGAGTTGCTACAGAACTTGGAGGGGAGGCAGAGTGCTGAGGTGGAAGCAGGCTTGCTCTACAGCTGTGGTTCTCAACCTTCCTAATGCTGCAATATATTTTCATTGTTACAAAGGGATTGCAACCCACAGGTTGAGAACTGCCGCTTTACAAGGATGCTTGTGGCAACTAGGGTAGAGGGTGAAGGCCAACAGGGGCAAGAGAGAGGCTGGGGCCAGGTGGGTATATTGATCCAGGTGTGATGGCTGGTGGATGAGTTGGACAGCAACCCGCCACACACTCTGGGAAGGACACAGGTCTATAGAGGAGCTCGTTAACTAAGGGCCTCTGAGGTGTGGGTTTGACTAGCGCATGACTTCTGCGGGACCTATTTAGATGGATCAATCAATCTCAGGAGTCTCCTTCCTGGGAGGGAGATGGGGAAGACAAATGAGGAAAGAGACCAAAGAGAGAATAAACCAGCTATGTCAGGCACAGGATGTGTGGGCCCAGATCTGCCACTGACTCACCCGTGACCTTCCTCATCTGTTTCATTTCTCGTGTTTCAAATGGGAAGGCTGAGTTAGTGGATTTATCATCAGGTGAGGCTAGAACACACTAGGGCAACCAACAGCTTCTAAATCTCAGTGGGTCACCCAAAAAAAGTTGATTTCTTTCTCATCAAAGGGGACACAACTCATCACAGGCACCTGGGAGCCCAAGTTAATGGGACAGCTACCATCTTGAATGTGGCCAGTTGCAAAGGGAGAAGGGGAAAGTAGGCTCTGGAGAGGTTCACCCAGCAATGAGATGGAACTCACAAACAGGACAAGGCCAATGAGACATAGAAGGTCCTGACCAAGTGCAAGGGTCACATAGTGCGCTCTCTATGTGGCTGGCAGGTGAAGAGAGCTGGTATAGATGACCTCTATAGGCTCCAATCTCTCCAGCCCTTCCAGCCTATTTTTATTTGTGCTCACGTCCAGATTTTGGATTGATTTATACATATTCAGGCAACATTTGTATAACACTGACCCATGTTCCAAGGAACTCTGCTAAATTTCTTACAAGTATTATGTCATTTATTATTCATAATGGATCTCATGTAATATTTGCAACAACCCTATGGAGTGGGTACCATTTTTAGCCCTCATTCAACAGAGGAAAGACAGGCTCAGGGAGCCTAACTGATAAGCTCAAGGTCATACCATGCAGGCTTATGCCAGGAAGTCTGCACTCACAGGTTTTCACACTCTAACCCTCTGCTCTTAGGGATAACAATGTCTGTTTAGAGCTATCTGGAGATAGGAAAACTACCTTGAGAAGCCTGCGGGAGGGTGCTGTGGAAACAATTATTTCAAGTAGAGGAATAGACTCTCATCCTGAAACTCCAAGAGGAAAGGCAAAGAGCCAGGAAAAGTGAGGGTGCATCTTGGAACAGAAATGAGTTCTCTGTGTTGGAGTGTAAGATGGGTGAATGGGAGGGCGTGAGAGGTGAGACAGGAAAGGAAGGTTAAGGTAGCCTCTGAAGCCCTGAGTGCCAGGGTAAGCGGGATGCACCTCCTTGGAGTGTTTCGTTTTGCTCTGTTTTGCCCTTTTGCTCATTTTTAAGTGTATTCTTCAGTGGCACTAAGTGCACTCGCAATGTTGTGTGACATGATTGCTATCTATTTCCAGAAGTTTTTCATCATCACAAACTGAATAGCTCTATATCCTTTAAACTCTAGAGGTTCTTAAAAGTGCCTCAATCTGACAATGACATCACCACCCATGAGGACTAGGAGGGCAAACCTGGCATCTACTCAAAGGACCTCCTTAGAGGGAAGAGAGGCAGGGCAAGGAGGCAGGCTGGGAGACCAGTGCAGTGGTCCCTGGGAAAGCAGGGGATGGCAAAGACAGGGGCCAAGGGAAGGGTCACATCTGGAACAAGAGAAAAGGAAACTTCACGGGAGAGTTTCCTCCAAGGGCCATGTGAGTCCCAGGCCACTAGGAACAGAGGTGGAAAAGCCAGGCGAGGATACCGGGCCCTGGGATGCTGCCAAGTCCAGCCCTGGGCGGTGAGAACTGGCCAGCTGCCGACTCCACCGCCTATCCCTGGGGAGCCATATCCCCAAAGCTAGCACCTGGGACACAGGCCAGAGCTGTCCCCGCAGCTCACCCAGAGGCTCAAACACCCATGGGCACCTGCTCAGAGATAAATGGCGGATCCTCACCCCCTTGCCGCAGCCACACTCATTCCTCAAGCGCCTGTCCTCAGTCAGCAGCGTCTTAGCTGGAGTTAATGATGTGCCTTGCTCGTCCTCCAGCTGGGGATGTTACGGTCACTCTGCTACCTGACGGATGAGGGCTGGGCTGCTGTCACACATCACCGTGACCAGTGTACTCTACTTGAGGGCTCTTCCAGTTCCCCAGGCCTCTCCATGAATCTTTCTACCTCTCTGCAGCTCGACCTGCTGTAGCACCTGATTTCAGAGGAAAATCTAAGAGGTGATTTCTGTAATGCCCCAATCTCCCGGACCGTAAGGGACTTTAGGGGTCCAGATGCACAGGCAGCCCCTGACTATGTCCCCATGTCAACACCCTGCTCCCAGACTCCAGTTCCTCCACGTGGACCAGTTCTCCCTCTTGGTTCAACTATCCATCCCCAGGCTGAGATCCCGCGAGGTAGGTGGTCCCAGCCCAGGCTGCAGCACCTGGGGCTGCCCCAGACCCACTGAAGAATGTGCCTCTTCTCTCTGCCTAGAAAAGGGGCCGACAGGTGTCAGCTTGGAGCCTTGTTAGACAGAGAGATCAGCAAACAGATACAACCAGGAGCTGGGTGGGGAGCGGGGCTCCAGGAAGAGGAACTCCTCGTGGGGGGTGGGGCCCGGGGCAGGGTCTCCTGGGGTTCTTAGGGAGCAGATGCACTCATTTAGGCGAACGACTCACTCTGGGGAAGCCTCTTTGTAGGCCTTGGACCAGGTAGCCAGCAAAACTTCAAGAGAAGCAGCCTTTGGAAGGCCAGAGGGAGGTGCAGGCCCGTCCCAACTCCAAGGGCGGGGGGGATCTCCTTCCGGGTACTCCCTTTGTGACACAGAGAGGTAGTCAGTGCTGGGAAGGCCTGACTATTCAGCACTGACTATGCACAGACCAGGTGAAATGGCACAGATACCCAAGCCCTTGGAAACCCAGGAATGCTGAGTTTATCCAATTTGATGTATTCGGCATTTACTGAGACTCTCCTTGGAGCTAAGTTCTGCCAGGAGCTGGGCAAATAGGAGGAAGAAAGGCAGAGTCCCATCTCCAGCAAGCTACAAGCTGGCAGGGAGAAGAGAGAAGCCCATAAGCCATCAGCGCAAGGACGGCGTCTTGGTCTGTCCAGGCTGCCGCAACCAAACACCATAAACTGGGTAGTTTATAAACTATAGAAATGTATCTCCCCCAGTTGTGGGTGCTAGAAAATCTAAGACCCAGGCAGCGGCAGATCTGGTGTCTAGCAAAGGCCCATCTCCTGGTTCACTGTGTTCTCATAAAGTGGGGACCAAGCGCCTCTGGGTCTTTTCTATATGGCCCCACCCTCATGACCTAATCACCTCCTAACACCATCACCCTGAGTTAGGATTACAACATATGACTTTGTGGGTACATATCATTGAGGCCACAGCAGACGGGGAAGCACTCCATGAAAGGGGCAGAACATGGCGCGACAAGGGGCCACAAAATACAACGGCAGGAAGAAGGGAAGGTGTCGCAGAGAAGGTACTAGACACTTCTTATGGTAAGTCTTTTATTTTATTTTGAGACAGGGTCACTCTCTGTAACCCAGGCTGGAGTGCAGTGGTGTCATCATCACTCAGTGCAGCCTCAAAGTCTTGGGTTCAAACAATCCTCCTATCTCAGCCTCCCAAGTAGCTGGTACTACAGGTGTACAGCACCATGTCCCACTAATTTTTAAAAATTTCTACATTTTTTATAGAGATAGGGTTGCTCAGGCTTTTGCTCAGGCTGGTTCCAAACTCCTGGCCTCAAGCAGTCTTCGCACATCAGGCTCCCAAAGTGGTGGGAGTACAGGTGTGAGCCCACCGTGCCCAGACTTACACTGAATCTTGATGCACAAGGAGAAGTCAGCCAGAGGGAGGGGGAGAGGGCAGCCCATAACGAGAAGGGCCTTCATTCCTTCATTCACTCACGCTGAGCACTGTGTGTTAGGGGTCAGGGACACAGCAGGGAACTTGCCCTTGGACAGTCGTTATTCCAGTAGGGAAGAGAGAGAATCCTTAAGTAGATGGTAAAATGTTGGTAAATTTCATATCGCAAAGAAATAAGTAAAATGTAATAGGGTGACAAGTGCTAAAAGGAGCAATCAACATGGAGGACACCTGCTGGGGTGGTGGTGGGGAGGGTGAACCAGGTACCCTGAGTTCCCTGCCAGTTGATTGACACCTAGAAGACATCACGGGGAATGTAGTGAATAGCAAGAGGCCTTGTAGGAGTGTGCGGGTTGCAAGGGAGGGCGTAGGGGTGCAAGCAGAGGAGGGCAGACCCTGGAAGCCACGGGACCAGGAATTGCGTCATGGTTACCACTAACCCACCGTGGCTGCTATGTTCCTCATGCTCTTCTGAAGATCAAAGCAACTAAAAACCATAATCATTTGGGAAAAGACATATCCAACCCTTTTCAATGAAAAGAGCGACTCAGAATCTCTTACTCCGAGGGTGGAGAATCCCCTTGTCCTCTCAGGCTAGAGTGACCTGCCAGGTACAGAACAGCACAGGAGGTGGGTGTGCGCTCTGCTGGGAGAACTGCTGAGCCAGAGGAAGATCTTGGAACCCCTGGACCGAGGACCCAGGGGACCAGACACAGTGACTCTGCCTGGACCAGGAGTCATGGCCCTGGTCCCCACCATGATTCTGCCAACTCGTAGCTGGTAACCCCTGGACAGGTCATGACCCTCTGTAGCTTCTTGCAAAATAAGGCCTTCTCTCACACGGCAGATGACAGATCAGGTGGGATTATACAACACACTCGGTGGCCTTGGAAGTGCACGTATGTACATGGAGGGTCATTCACGCCTGGCTGTCATACCCAGACCTGATATGTTATACATATTTTATCACAATTAATAAAAAAACAGTCAGACCTAAATCAGAGCCTGCCTTGGAAGTTGGCACTGATTTGTTTGTCATTTGCTGGGTGACCTTGGGTTGAACACTTCTGTCTCTGGGCCTCAGGATCCTGGCCCCAGACAGCGTTGCGGGTCCTCCAAGTACCCAGAATGCTGTAAGTTTCCTCACATGTAGCAGTTTGGTGCCTGTGGGGACAGTCCTGCCAGAACTACTCCAATATGAGTGCAGGCTCCAACCACGGGGCTTCCCTGCTCAGACACGGGGAAAAGTAAGGCTGCCTGTGGCTCCACATGACTTCCCCAGGACTCTGCTCCATAAACACCTGCCACCGCCTCCTAGGCTCTCCCCCAGGTCCAGGGACAAAGAAATTTACTTTCATAAATCCTGCAAACAAGACAGGAGGGTTTTTCAGGGTTTATTCACATTCACACAGAAAAAAAACTATGATTATTTTTTTCCCTGAGTAGCACCCTTGCTGTGAAATTATTACTTGGTTTTCCTTTTAGGTTTAACATATCCTTTCTAAGCCTCATAAAACTATTTTGAATGTAGTTTTTCTTGCAATTAAAAAAAAACAGCAGGAAATAAAATAAGGCAGACACCAAAAGACAAATGCTGTATGATCTACTAATACAAAGTACCTAAAGATGTCAAATCCCCACAGACAGAGAGAATAGTGGTTACCAGGGGACCGGGGAGGGAGGAAGAGACCTTAGTGTTTAATGAGTAAGAAGTGTCAGTTCAGGATGATCAGAAAGTTCTGGGGAGGGACGGGGGCAATGGCTGAGCAACAATGTTAACGTAGTTAATGCCACTGAAATGTATACTAAAAGTGGTGAAAATAATAAGTTTATGTTATATGCATATTTTACCACAATAATACAAAACTATCAGGAAAGTAATACTTTCTCCAGGACAAGTCTCATGGCTTCCCTGGCCCTCACTTTCCTAATCTGTAAAATGGGGGAGAAATCTACATCCATTCTTCTCTGTTCTCTGAACCTGGATACAAAGAGAGAATCCATGCCTTTATTCTCTGCTAAGAAAGCATTTTCCAAATGATACTTTAGAAAGAAATCAAGAAGAAATCAAAATGGAACTAAATAATGAATCCACAGAAGCAACAATATGGTCTTATGTCTGGAGCGCAGAGAGGGGACTAGAGGCTCTTTTCCTGAGCAAGCTGGAGCTGACAGGGGGAAGGAAGTTGCCCAGGATGCACAACAAGTCACCGAGGGAGCTGGGCAGAGCCAGTGTTCTGACTCCAGCACAGGCCTAGATGTCCTAAGAGGGCGTGTGGCTTCTGCCATGACATCCGGTCCCCGCCCCCTTTGCTCTCTCCTGGAAGTCTTCCCTGGGTGAGATGCCCTTTTTGTGGGCTAAGCCAGCACCTGCTGAGGGGAGTGGCCCAGGGCAGCCCCCAGAGCAGTGTTTTTCAGCCTTTTTTTATCTCACAGCACACTTGAACCTATAGTTAAACTTCTATGGTAAATTATGGTGATCAAAAAAAGGGTAAGGAAAAAAAAAAGAATATATTTACTGTGCTTTGAACTTCTTTTGAAAATAATGTATCTCTAGAATGGAAGAAAAAGCATCCAATGTATACACCCCTAATATGAGACAAATTCTTTATCGTTCAAGTGAAGGCTACAACCCATTTATTGCACAGGAAGACGGGGAAAGGGGAGAGGTAGGGAGGGGGAGGGAGAGGGTGGGGGGAGATGGGACAAAGGGTGAGATCACATGTGTGGTACATATTCGAAGGGTCAAGAGAAAACGCTTAAATACAGATCAAAAATGGTTTCATATAGTAAACGAGAAAATATCACAAATGGTATGTCAATCAGGTTGATAAAAATATCTCAGATTGCATGTGAAGCCCCCACACTGTACCCCATGGTTGAACTAATGTACACAGCTATGATTCAATAAAAAAAAAATAATAATTTTTTAAACTTTTTCTGGCACACCTAAGATCCTCTCACGGCATGACACACTGTGAAAATCATTACCCTGGAGTGTGGCTCCCTAAAAGCAGGGCTCTATTCTGTATCTCTGCAGCATAGCGGTCAAGGTGCCGGGACCTTGGGCCGATTCTTAGACTCTCTGTGCCTGTGTCTTTGCCCATGTACGGTGATAATAATGGTGTCTACTTCATACAGCTCTGGGGAAGGTTAAATGAGTTCATTCATTCAAAGTGCTTGGGGACCCTTCAAGCCTCTCTTCACTGCCCCAGGACCCCACTGCACCTGCACCCGCCCATGCCTGGTGGGAGTGCAGGAAGTCACGGCACAGCCTGGGTGGGTGGGTGGCTTATGGGTTCCCTCTCAGGCTTCACATGCACACATCTACGAGGAACCCGGGACAGCACCTGCCCTGTCTAGCCCCTCCGGAGGAAATGGGAGGGGGATTTCCTCAAAGCCCCCTTCCCCACCGTTTTCCTATGAAAGCCTGGTATAGACCAGCCCTGTTAAGGAAAGAGCAGGTGGTGTGGTCTCTACAGGACCATATGGAGACCTGCCCCTCGCTATTTCTCACTATTTCTCACTATTTCGGGCCAATCTGTTGACATGACAACCAGGCTTTCAGACCCTGCCACCTGGTGCTCGGTTTCCTTTCTCATGCTTGCGTTCTGTGAGACTCAGCCTCCATCCACAGCTGCCGCCCAGTCAGAGGGGCATAGTCGCCGATTCTGCCAAGGCCCCCTCTCCGTAGCAGACAGAGCCAGCAGCACTTGAGACCTCCCGCCAGCATCACCACTCCAACGTGAGTGAAGACTGGCCGCTCTCCTCCCTCAAAGTGGAGCTTTGGAAAGCACAGAGGGAGGCAGGGCCCCCAACTCGAGGCTTCCCAGTGCTGAAACACCTTCCCAACCAGGAGCTGAAGCGGGCCTCCCATCACTGTATGTTCTGCCCTATATTGTAGGAAATGCCCGGTCAAGAGCAGGCAAGGGAGTGAAGCTTCATCTGTATCTACAGCTGTTCCCCATGGCTCCCATCACCACCTGGCTCCACCTGCTGTCAGATCAGCAGCAGCATTAGATTCTCCAGGAGCATGAACCCCACTGTGAACTGGGCATGTGAGGGACATAGGTTGTGTTCTCCTTATGAGAATCCAAGGCCCCCCACTCCCTCCACCTCCCACCCTCCCACTCACCTCCACCACTGGTCCATGGAAAAATTGTCCTCCATGAAGCCAGTCCCTGGTGCCAAAAAGGTTAGGAACCACTGACTAACCTTGGGGGGCCAAGCTCTGCATTGTATCTTTGGGGAACTCAAGGGGGCATAGGCTTATTTGAGATCACCCGGGATCGAGGATGCCCCAAGATTCCATTCACATTGCATGGTAAAGAATGTGCCGGATTCTCCCGCACCACAGAGCCCGCAGAAGGTTTTCTGTAGTGGGAACTTTGCAATCATAAACAACATCCAACAGGCATGGGCTGAGTGCCCACTAGGTTGGCAAGAACAGCAACAGTAAATAATAATAATAGCACGCAGCTCCTGGAGCTTGCTGTGTGGCAGGCAAAATCCTACATGCTTCCCAAGCAGCGTCCCATGCAGCTGCATGTCCACAGCACCCCCATTTTACAGAGTTGGAAACAGAAGCTCAGAGAGTTGACATCACCAACTCAAGGACAAAAAGACAGCAGAAGAGGGGGTGGTCAGGGCGCCAGCCTGGCTGTGCACTTGCCCACAAACCTCTCAAGATCTTGGGGGTCCACATTATGGATGAAGTGGCAGCAAGCCTCCCTACTCACCCAGAACCCCCAGGGGTGAGCACACAGACCGAGAAACTTCTGGCAACGTGCTCAGAGAAAGAGTAAGAATGGAACCGGGCCAGGGGAGGGAAAGCAAGAAGACTATTACTCACTTACAGGTAAGTTCTGAGCCATCTACTCAGCCAGGCTCTTTCCATGACAGCAGCCACCTTAGGGATTTCTCAGCACGGGCCAGTGGCTGGCACTGGGGAGGCCAGAGAGGCTTCTTGGAGGAGGAGGATTTTGAATAGGAAGGAGGACAGAACTGTCTCCATAGCTGGGGAAATGCGTCACCTACTCTATAGGTAAGAACCGCGCAGTACTCAACCCTGACGCCACACCCACGCTCCATCCTCCAGCGAACACAAAGCCACACAGGGAGATCCTATTGTTAATATAGTGCGTAAAATAAGAAAACAAAGGGATCTCACTAGGAGGCTGGGTGATGCAGTCAGCTGCAATAAATAAATTAAAAGGTGGCATTGTTCTCTCCTGGTGTATATTTGTTTTAATTACTGTTTACTGAAAAATTAAAACTTCACATAGGAAGGAAGAAAAACCTCCCCAAACTTGTGCATAACCGGTGTCAGAGCAACAGATCCACCTTGGGGCGGGTGGGGAGGGACTCTCATAGCTGTCACAGCAAGGCACAGGGGCAGGGACACAGCCGATCGCATACCTAGAGTGTACATCTACCTGGCCGGCAGAAGTGTGGAGTGAAACGTTCATCCAGCCCTCATGAACCCAGCTACTTAGGGGACAGTGACACATGGCAACAACTCAGCCTCTTGGTGGAGTTGCTGCCCACCAGCTACACGGGATGGACAAAATTTCTCCCTTCCATCCTGTCATAGCCCATCACATGTCCTCTGGGTTTCAGTATGTCATTTACCAACGAGCCTGTTGTTGACATGGGTGGCTTCCCACCCGCTACTTCCTATCACCCCTGGAGTGGACCTGCCCGAGGACAAGACCCTCTCCTGAGCCATCTCTCTCAGGCCTGGCATTGTGCTCAGGCTTTGTGCCATTTTGCACCGAACGTGAGACCAGATGGGAGCCCTCAGTGGCTGCATCCGTGGAGAGAGATGCAGGGTCCCTGGAGGGTCGCTGTGGTCTAAGGGTTAGCAACTCCAACCTCAGTTCCTCAGGAGACCCCCCCAAAGGGAGACTGACATGATAGGACCCTCCTGGGCAGGGCTCTGGGGCCCCACCACCATTTAACCAGAAGAGTTTCCTCCTTTTACACATGCGCTTCTAGAAAACTGTGTTCGGACCCAGGGTCCTATAGAGTGGATGCCGGGAGACTAGGGCAGCCCGCAGCCCACGGGTGGTCCTGCTACAGCAGCCGGGCCTCCCTCCATCCACTTGGGACCTCCCAACCCAGGACTGGTAGTGGCCACACTGAGCCCCGGTGGCAGAACGAGCTCTGCCACTAAAAGAAGCCTGTTGGGCTTGGCAAGTGGACAACAGGAAAAAACGAAACAACAAAACCTCCCAAGGAACAAGTGTAATCTTGGAGTTTCAACATAGAGTGAGAGGCCAGGGTTTTCTCTTGCCCCAGATGGGGTTTAATTATAGATACGCTTGAATGCTAGGCTGAGGGGTGCCACCAGGTGGCCTCCAGGTCCCTAACGCACAGTGTACAGTGGAGCTGATGGCTCTGAGTGAGGCAAACAGGTATACAGTGACCAGCCCATGGAGGCCCAGACACAAACCAGATGTTGGGACCCCATCCCAAGTGGCATCGGAAGGCGTTTCCCAAGAAACGAGGAAGGGGGACAGGGAGAGATGAGGTGAGCACAAGGCAGGGTGAGGCAGCTTGGCTGAAGCAGACGTAGGAGAAACGCACAGAGATGGGGCTGCCGGGGTGCAGAGGGTCGGAACAGGAGCAGGTTGCTGCGTAACTGCTGCAGCTGTTCATCCCCCTCCTTCTACAATGGTACGTATCTGAAATCATCCCAAATAAAAAGGCCAAGAAAAAGTAAAAAGGAAGGAAAGAAAGGGCCAGCAACTTTCCCCCAAATCTCCTGAAAAGCACATCCAGGGCCCAAATCGGGGTGAGACAGCTCCCTCTGCTCTGCTGGGGGAAGCACTTCTTCCCAGACCGTGTTTCCAGGAGGTGACCTCAACCCTCCTTCATCTATAAGCTGATGACCCAAACCCCAATCTCCCTCCCTCGCACCACTCATCTCTATGTGGGTGACCCACAGTTCCAAACCTAGACTCGCCATCTTCCCCTAAAACCCAGTCAACGTCCCAGATGATGGAACACAGATGGGCCTGGGTAAGAGACAGACTCGGGGAAAACTGCTTTCTCTGCAGAAGACTTCCACCCAGGTGTGCAGCGCTGCAAGGGCTCAGAGTTTGGTCAATATCAGCTGTCACTATTGTTATTTGCATTCATATTAATATTAACCATCCACTCTATAGGTTGCCCAAGGCAGAAAATTGGGAGCCACCTATGTCTCTAATGTGACACGACCCCGCTCATTCAGCCAGCCTTGGGTCCTGTCACTTCCTCATGCTGAGCCTGGGGGGACTGCATCTACCTCTCCACCCAACCGCCAATGGCTTAGATCTGGTCTTGTCACCTCCACAGGTGCCTCTGCTTCCAGGCCTGCCACCTCCCCTGTGCTGTTGACCTTCCCTTCAGAGTGATCACCCTAAAATGAAGAGCTCATCATGTCTCAATGATCACAGACTTCCATGCTTGTGCTCTGGTAAGTACCCCCGTACTTCGCCTTCTAAGGCTCAGCTCAGATGTCACTTTCTGCTCCAAATCTTTCCTGATCCCAGTAAACAGCACTGATAGCATCCACCCTGTGCCCCAGTGACCTCCTACAGACTCTACAACATCAGCAACAAAACTGGTACCCAGGCTCTAGGCTTTCCTGAAGCGCACGATTCCTCCATCCCCTCCCCAAATCAGAATACCAATGTAGGTTGTCCAATTTTATTTTCTCAAGATAACGACATTGAAAAACAAAACAAAATTAAATTTAAAAATCCTAACATCTTATATCACCACAATTTAATTTTTTGAAGGACAAGATTAGAAGAGAGGAGGAGAGAAGGAAGGGCACCATCCCAAAGGGAAGGGTGTTCTCTACAACAAGTTTTAACTCTGCGAAAAACTCATCCTTATTTTTCTCACGTTAACTTAGTCTGTCAAAGCTCTGTCAAGGCCAGTACGCAGTAAGGGCTGGTCATCATGAACATTTCCTGGGTTGTCTCTATCTTCCACAGGAGCACCAGCATGCCCAGCTCAGTCTCAGGTGTGGTGACGGGCTGCCTGGGAACGTAATGTCAAATTAAGGTACAGTGCCCATGATTTGGCTGTAGGGAAGGCCCTTGGCTGAGCTGTTGAGTTGGTTTTAGAAAAATTTTACTTGAACAACTGTTCTTTCTAATGTCACTCAGGAAACACACCCTCCAATAATAATGATAATAATAACAAAAAACAAACCTGCCCAAGCACTAAGGAACAATTTGAAATTGTTAATTGATTCAGTGGGAGAGAGCAAAACTAGAGCATAGGGAATGGAAGCTGTCACCGAGATGCTCACTTTCTTTTTTTAGCAAACTACCTTGTACCTGCCAGTCTTCCCTTAAACACCCAAACATCCTCTGGATTCCATGAAGTGGGGGCCACAGTCTCCAGGAGCAAGTCCAGTGTGCTACAGTCAGAAGCAGGCATGGCCTCAGGCAGGTCATTCAGCATCCTCAATTATCAAGTGCAGTGATTCCTTTTCTACCTGTTCTATCGAACTATAGGGAGGGACAGCACAAACAGGATGACACTGGCTCTGGAAATGCCAGCACAGAGCAAACCCAAGGGCCTGTTGCTAGTGTTATTGCTGCTGCTAACAAGACTGGTGCTCAGCAAGTTTGGACGAGGAGAGAATATGGGCTGCATGTCAATATCTCCTACACAGAACCTTATTTCATTTGCCAAGGCATTCCCTGTTTCAGAGAGATAAACAAGATCCCTGAAGGCGCTAAATAATTCTTCCAGCAACTTCCTCGTTGCAACCAAGATCTGAGTGGACATTCTCAGGCAAAGGATTTGGTCTGGAACTTTTCCACTGTGTTGTTTCCTCAATGGCCAAGGTTCATTCATGCTGGAGAGAGGAGGAAGTTAATATTCCTAATGACTTTTTTATGCAGTGGTTTCATCCTGGAAATTTTTTAATTCATTTTTTAAAATCCAGCTTCCCCTTGGTTAATACTATTCTCTCTAGATGCTTGATGCTTACTGAGCCTCCCAACACTTCTTTCCCACTCCTTCATATCAGCTGTACCTTAGCTTTTTGTTTTGTTTTGTTTGTTTTTGTCCTCCCTCAAGGGCAAGGATCCTGTCTGCAAGTTTTGCATCCCACCTATGGGTGTGGCACACATAGGGTGTGAACCTATGGGTTCCAATGCACTGGGAACAAAGACAAGAAGGAATTAATCTCTCTATGCATGCTCGCTCTAACCGCAGCTCAGAAATCTCAAATGGTTCAGGATAAGAAACTGGCCCAAAGCTGATTAATTTTGCAAAACAGACCTTCCAGCGTAGTGCAGAAGATCTTCAGAAAGAATATTCTGGTTCTTACTTCCCACTGAGAGCTTTAGGGACCATAATTAGAGCAGCACAGAGCAACAGATTCCACTCCGGTTCACAAAACCCCAAGAACCTTCCTACCAACGTGGACAAAAATACCATCCTGTTCCATTTGCAAATATCACCTAGAATTCAGATGTGTGCTCTCCCATCATGGGTTGTACATTTTTAAATAGCTCCGTTTGGCTGGGTTTTGACAACTGGATGCTGGGGGGCTCAGGCACAAGGCGGTGCTTTTACAAAGACAAGGACCAGACGCTTCCTAAGCTCTATTCCAGACCTACCAAATCCGAATCTCTAGGGCTGCTCCATTTTTAATACACATTCCAGATGATCCATGTGTGCACTAAAGTTTGAGTTGCCAGCTCATTTTCCTGCCAAGGAGCTTTGCTCGCCACTGCCACCCCCACCTCCCACACACACTCATTTCACCGACTTTCCTGAGCAACTGTTTTTGCAGGACAGGACATTCCTGCAGCTCCGTGGAGTCACACGCTGCAGGCTCTACGAAGGGGGCCTGGTCTGTGCTCCAATATTCTCCTCATCAAAATGGTCACCAGCTACCCTTTTTAGGCCCCTAATGTTTGCTTTTGTTCCAGAGGATTGTGTTTTTTGGTCTTTGCCCTTCCACCCACAATGAGCAGAAGGTCAGGCACCCTCAAAGATTGCTCACTGATGGGCCACACCGTCATGCACTGGAATTCTCCCTGAAAGATTGCTTCTTAAATATGCATTTTTAAAATACTAACTGGATGCTGGAACTAACGACAGTAGTGATGCCTGTGATAACTATCTTTATATAGAGCCCTTTCCAGTTTACAAAGACATGTCACGCATTTTCCCTCTGCCTCCGACTGTCAGCTGGACACTATTAAACAAATATTACCTTGTCCACTTTACAGATGTCAAACTGAGGCTCAGAGAGGTTAAGTGACTTTCCTGAGGCCCAGCAGCTAGTTGTTTGAAGAATTGGTGCTCCAATCCAGACCTCCTGACCTCTCAGAGTCAATCATCCTTTCCCTGATCAATAAATAATGGCTGCGCACCCACTGTGTGCCATTCTCCCCTCTGCACTGAAGATAGCCAAGGCTGACATGGGCCTGCCTGCTGCTCTCCAGCCTCATTTCCCATGGCAACATGGGAGCCACAGACAACAGGGAGAAAAAACCTAGGTGTGGCAAGATGCTGAGGAATCTCAGAACAAGGGAGGTGCGTTGATGAGACAACACGGGGCCAGCAGCGTCCCTCTCCTCCCTGGAGGCCACAGCAGGGAGGCGCGGTGCAGTGGAGTGACCAGACTGCCATCCCCAGTCAGGCATCTAATGGCACCTGCTGTGCCACCCTCAGGTGCTGTGAGCCCAGAAATCAGAGGCACCAGGTGAAGCACAGCTCTCAGCTGATTTTCCAAAAGGGAGGAGCCAACAGGTCCCGGTGCAAGCGGCCAATCCCTGGAACGCGCTGCAGAGGTGCTGCAAGCCAGGTGCCACTCAGGCTCAGCTTCCATCTGCACCTCAGGCTCCAGACCCTCACCTGCCTTATGGAGCTGCTGTGATGCCCACATGAGCATGACGGGGACACCAACAAGCCCAGCCCAAGTGTCAGCAATAGCCGTGGTTCCTCAGGGAGACAAATGTCTTTTGCATTTCTTAATGCAAACATCTTTTGCTCTTCTAGGGGTCTGGAGATTGCTGCTGCCATGAGGGGCTGTGGCAAGGATGCCCTGCCACTTTCAAATAACTTAGGCTTCAAACCATGTGACATTAGCAGAATAGCCATGAGACTAGACATGTCACTCAACCTCGCAGCACCCCATTTCCTCACCTGTAAATGGGGATAATGGACCCACCCTCCTAGAGCTGATGTGAGGGTGGGAGGAGTCAAAGTCACGTGACCTGCGCAGATGACTGCCCCATGCATCAGAAGCACCCTGGGGCCAACTGTCATGATTGTATCATTGCTTTCCTTAAAAAAAAAGTGTGAACGTGCACAAGGAGAGCATCTCTGCAGCTGACACAGAATCATTCCTCATGAAACCACTGTCCTGGCCATTGTAGACTGGCTCCCCAGACACCCTGGAACCTGGATCCTCCCCTCCCAGCCCCTTCACCACCTCAGGTACCCTACCTCCCAGTCACCGGGTACTTCCCAAACATAATCCATCTTCCCCCACTTCTGCACCTTTGCTTCTCGCCTCCCTGCAATTTCTTGATCTACGTAGTACAAAGCGTGCCATATGAATATGGGGAAGAGTGGGAATAGTCCCTGATATTTCACTGGGCGATTTTGCCACATACCTTCCCCCTCCCAGCTATAAACCCTGGGTGGGCTGAACCCAAAGCTTTAAGCAGGGAGGGGCAAGCCCAGATTGAAGGGCAGGGCATCGAGGTGAGAGTGTGGCAGTGGGTAGAGCGTGGTCTGCAGAGATGGTGCCGAGGGCAGGCAGCCAGCGCTCCTGCTCCCAGCCCCTCAGGAGTGTGGGGCTGCTGGGAGTGGCTGGGGGCAGTTCTGGGCTCCAGCCTCTTGGGCCCACCCTTGAAGTCACTCTGAAGCCCTCTCAGCTACCAGCAGACTCAGCTACTCACTCACTCTACCCTCCCCTCCCTACCCTCAGGCACTAGGTACTCCAAAGCCAGTCCTCAAGGCCAAGAGACTGGACAGGGGCTCACAGCTCTGAAGCCAGCTGGCCAGTGCAGGACTGATGGCTATTCGACATGTCAAAGGGGCAGGGGAACTGCAGGCAAGGGCAGAAAGCCAGACATGGAGGCCGTGCTCGGCAACAAAGGGTGTGGACATCTGGGGCTATGGCCCACCATTTGCAAAACTGACCTTCTGTCCTCCCTTCTGCCATGAGCCTTTCCCCAGATGCCAGCCCCACCCCGCCCACCCAGTGCAGAGAGGCAGTGGACTTGTTGCTTAGGAGAAGGGCTCCTGAGCCAGCTGCCAGGTGTCAAATCCCATTCACCTCAGTGGCTTCATGGAGGCGAGTCAGTGGGCACATTTGGCCTCTCTGAGCCTCAGTTTCCTCATCTAGAAAGAGGGGATGACAGTAGTGCCTACCTCACAAGGCTCCCCTAAGGTTCAAGTGAGTCAATACACCTGGAGCAGTTAGGACACCCAGCCTGGCCCCTGCCAACACCACATGAATGTCACTTGTACAGTCATTATCCTTAAGTATGTCCTGGCAGAATGGTGCCTACAAAAAGATGCATCCATGCCCTAATTCCTGCAGCTGTGAATGTTACTTTATACGGTAAAAGAGTGAATATTACCTTATATGGAGAAAATATGATTCAGTGATGACTTTTGAGAGGAGGAGCTTACCCTGGAATATCCAGGGGGGTTATAAATCTCATGAGTGAGGCAGAGAGAGAGGAGACAGACAGGGGAGAGAGCATGACAAACGCTCTTGTGCAGACACGAGCCTCCAGAAGCTGGAAGAGGCAGGGAAGGACTGATTCTTCCTGAGGGCCTTCAGAGAGAGCCTAACCTGGCCAGCACCTTGATCTTGGACTTCCAGACTCCAAAAATATGTGTTGTTTTCAGCCACCAGGTTTGAGGCAATTTGTGGCAGCAGCCACAGGAAAGAAATGGGAGGTGCCCCCTTGCCATCATTGTCCCCACCTTGCACTCTGTTCCAAGTCCCTCTGACCAGCCACTCTTCCTGCCTCTCCCAGCATCAGCATCTTGCCCACTCCCTGCAATGCTGCTTCCAGCCAACAGCCAGTCTGATCTTTCTCACACCCTCCACTACATCAGCCCAGGATGAAGTGAAGATAAAAACCCTCCCCACAGCCTCTGTTGCCCTGTGCCATGTGGCTGCTCCCACCTCCCCTGCCTGCCTTGTCTCATGCTCCCCCTGGTGCCTCAGGCTCCAGCCACCATCCCTCATATGAGCCCTCTCCCTCCAGCCATGGTCCTGCCACATTAGTTATATTTCTATACAATCCCCGCCCTGACGAATTCCTCCTTGGGTTTCCCCCAACAACAAAGATTGCCATGAATTCCTTCATCACATTCCCAGAGCACCTAGGGAATGAATGAACAAATGAATGAATGAAAGAAATGCAGACTTTGTTTATTTCAAGCTCAGCTAATTGGACAAAGTATGTAAGCCCAAGCCATAGGCTAGCTGCTGACCTTTAACCTTGCGAGTTAAAGCAGCAAATTCCTGACTTGAGAATCTGGATTCAGAAATGTGAAGAAAATGAGGCAGGGTGCAGACCACTTTCTTAGGGAAGCCTCCCCAAGGCTGGTTAGGTCCCCCTGCTGTGTACACTCCCACCACCATGCTATGGTGACACTACACCCGACTCCCTCAGTAGACCCAGACTTCCCTGGTGGTCTTGTTCACCACTCAGGGACTGAATGAATGAATGGCTGCCTAAGGCACCACATGAGTCAATCTCAGCACAGAGATGGCAGCTGTACCAATAGCAAAACCAAAGGCTCAAGGACAGGCTTGCTCAGTGTCTGGTTGCTCAAACTCATCTCTGAGGCTCTGTCCAGGCCCTCCCCAGGGAGAGAGAGGGCAAACTGTGGAGTGTCCACAGAGGTAGCCAGTATGGTAAGAGGATGGCCAATCACATCCCATGACCTCCAGGGGAAGGACCCCCTCGGGCCCAGGCATGGCCTTCCACACCTCTGCTAGGCTCTGGGAAACTGCACAGATGTGGTCTGTTTGGTTCTGAAGGGAAGAACCAGAACTGGGATGTGGGGGCTGGAGCAGGGAAACTATGGGAGGCAGACATGAGCTGAAGAAGAACACCAGGAACAGCTTCATCAAAACCAGAGCTAGGCAGGGACGGTGGGTCATCCATCCAGGAGCCGTGGGACAGACTAGGAAGGACGCAAGCACTGGAAGGCCCCTCCTAACCCTGAGCGTCTGCACTTTCATTCTCACTATCACAATTACGTACATTCTAATGTGGCTGTAACAGCTTCGTCTGTTTCCTGGAGAATGTGACAAGCACTGGTTGATGAAGAAAGTAAACAAAAGAGTCTCAGCCAAGGTGGCATTGCAAATTAAATTCACATTTTGAGGTCTCCTTCCTGCTGTAACAAACACATAGCAATGACAGCTGAAATACAAAAATAGAAAATTGAAAGACATAACTTAACTCAAAAATAAGATGAAATTCTCAAGGGCAAAAAAAATAAAACAAGAAAGTCCTATAACATAGTAAGTGGAGGTGAAACTTCAGGTTTGATGAGTTGTGGGTGCAAAAAGACAGAGGCGCCTGGTACCGAAAATTCTCTGAGTGACAGAGAATCTAGCACCACCAGTAAGACAGGGGCCAGAGCCACATTGAATGCAAAGGGGGACTGTTTGAAGCAAGGAGTGGGAACAGAGCAGGTAAGGAACAGCCTCCTCTACTCTGGAGAAAAGCTGGAGCGAAGTTCTCACGGCTTTGGTTCAGTCCCCAACTTCTGCCCATATGCAAAGTTGCCCACTCAGGAGGACCAGGAGGCAAACAAAAACAAGGTGAGAGATGAAATGGAAAAAATGGCCCTATTATTCACGCCTTTCAGCACCAATGGCCTTTGTAATGACTTTGTGGCTCCCTCTGCCCACCTCTTGAATCTGGACTGGTCTTGTGACTTGATGTGGCCCAGAGAATATGAAGGAGGTGAGAGGAAGCTCCTTCTACACAGAGGTCTCAGAAACTACAAGAGAAAGATAATAATAAATCAATAATGATGGACAGCAGATCTTCCATCAGCCACCAGAAAGCCGAAAGACAAAGTCTGAAGGTAAACCATTGTATGCCTAGAATTCAGAAACCTGCTAAACTATTACATTACTCAGTAGTGAGAGGAAAACAGAGACATCTTGTGACATCAAAATATTAAAAGTCAACCACCCTTGATACTCACCATGTGCTGAATACGACTTGAGAATGAACCCACAAGAAAGAATGGGCTGCAAAACTCGGTGGAGAGCAAAGACATTAGCCAAACTGGTTGACAAGAATAATAGTAACTAAAATTTTGGGAACCAAATGTCCAGGAAACAAGAAGACATATAAAGTGGATATGAATGGAACGGTATGCATCACTACAATTCTCATCGGATTCAGGAGAGGAGAAAACTAATGAATAGTTTTAGCTGTTGGCAGGAAAAAACATATATAATTTAGAATGTACACTAAGGGTTTAACCACGTCAGCAGAGGAAAAGAGGGGAGTGGCAGAAGGAGCACCCGAAAAAAGATGGTAGAAATATGTCAGTCATCACGACAAATACAAACCAATTAAAACCACCTATTAAAAGAAAAACTAAAATGAGTCGAACGAAATGGGATGCCGAGTGTTATATGCAGCATGATGTTTACATGAAGCTTTTAAAATACGATAGATTGTTTATGGACATGTACATCTGCAGGAGAATATAAAAATAGGGACGGGAAAAATACAACTGACTTCCAGATAGTTATTTCCTTGGTGAGGAAAGGGAGGGGACGGGAGGGGAGAAGGGCAACCCCAGGGCTGCATTTGCCATGTATTTGTTCTTCGAAAAACTGAGGTCAGATGGGAAAATATTCCCATTTTTAAACCTGAGTTGTAGGTACAAGCTACTTTGTAGCTGTATTGGGGTATCTGGGAAATACATTATCCCTTCAGTATCTATGGGGGATTGGTTCCAAGATCCCCCCAACACTGAGCATCCAGGGACGCTCAAGTTGCTTATATAAAACGGCATAGTATTACCATTTGCATGCACAGCCTCGTGGATACTTAAAATCACGTTTAGGTTACTTATAATACCTAATGTAATGTAAATGCTATGTAAATAGGTATTATACATGCATTTTTAAAATTTGTATTATTTTTCATTGTTCTAAATTTTTTACTGCTTTTTAAAAAATATCTTCAGACTGCCCTATTTTGAGACGTGTTTTAAAGTTGGAAGGAAGGAAAAATGAAAGAAGCAAGGAAGCTGAGAAAGGCGGGTGGGAGCAAGGGTTGACCACATCTTTTATTTTCTGTACAGGACGCTGTGACAGCTTGGGGCCTTACTGACCCTGCAGGGACTGCACCTCCCAGGTTATCCTAGAACTGTCCCAAGCCCATGAGCCTTTCATGTGCAAAACAGCCAATCCAGAGCCCATACACCCTACTACCTCCTTCAAGGGGCTCTCATCTCTGGGCACCAGCCTCCTGCCCGGGCCAGGTACAGACAACCAGAAACAGCGCTTATGCCCCAGGGGCCTCTGAAATTACTCAGACTGGTTGTTAATCCTGAACCTGCCTCTCCCGTTTCCTTCCTGTGGAGACTAGACTAAGTCTCTGGGCCACATTTCCCTTCACCCCTCTGCCCCAGCAGCATGGTGCTTCCCTGTGCACCCCCATGCCCTGCACAGCTGCCATTCATCCCACAGCCAGGGATCTCTGAGGAAGAACTTCCTCCTCCTGACAGGCATTTCTGTGTCTCCGTGTCCTACTTCACCTGATTAAAGCAAATCCTGGGTAACCTAAAAACGGGGACAGAAAAGAGGCAGGGAGGGAGGGAGGGACGCAGGCAGGCAGGCCTGAAGACCAGCGGGAGGAGCCTCACCATGAGCTAGCGTGTGGACTCGTCTGCCCAGGGGCTTTAATACCGAGCGGTTTCACTGCCCAGAAACAGACTTCTCAGGGTAAATAAACTTCTTCCTTCCCGGCACAGCTTCTCTGCCCTGCAGTCTTTTCTATTAAATCTTTCTCCTCCTTCTGGGCTCAATTGACACCCACTTCCTTGGTCCCATCAAAATGAATGGCTCCCCCAGGCTCGTCCCTCAGCTCAATCCTTGGCCACCTTGCCCCTGAGGCAGGATGCCGAGAACTCACCTCTGGATTGCCAGCCCCAGTGGTGGGTGGGACACACCAGGTGCACCATGAGTGTTCACACAGGTGGTCTGGATGACCCAGCTGAGGGCCTCAAAGGCAGAGTCACCCTGAGCTCCAGAACCACACAGGAAAAGAGCCCATCTCTGCACAGTGACCGGTGAGGCCCAAGATGGAGCCTGAGACAGGGCGTCAAGTACCCATGGACGTGAAGACAGATGTCAGGGGTTTTCATCCTTTTTTTAACCTCACAGCACACTTGAACCTACAGTTAAACCCCCGCGGCACACTTAAATTATGTTGACCCCCAAAAAGAGTAAAAAATGAATATGCTTGATGTGCTTTGAACTTTTTTGAAAATACTTTAATTAATGATCTTTAAAAATTTTTGCAGCACAACTAAAATCCTCTCACAGCACACAGTGTGCTCCCACACACCGGCTGAAAATCACTGATGTAGACAACGGAAGGGTCTATCTTTAAATGCCCCAATTTTCAAATAGCTTTTCTAAACACAATCCACATTTAGACCTGCCTGTAAGTTTTAGACCTGCCCTTATTGTTTACAATTCTTCCCCCCCTCCCGAGAAGAATGTTTTTTTAAATTGCTGAGATAACATGGGCTTATAAAAAAATACAATAATACTATAATGATAAAATGGGAAATGCCCAATTCCCCTTTTCCCTCCAATCTTAACCTCCAAGAATAACCGCTGTTGACTTCTTGCTGTCCCAAACAAATGGCATTGTACGCAGCCCCAGCCCTGTCATCCAGACCCTCACTGTGTGCTGGGGTCCGTGCTAGACCCCAGTACACATGTCTGATCTAACCCTCTGATCAGCTCTGCGAGGGAGGGATGAGCCCTGCTCCCAGGATAAAAGCCACAGTGAGAAACAGAACTCCGCTCCTGGCCGCCTGCCTCTGACTTCCAGTCTTGTCACTTACAAATTAGGTGAGCTCAGACATGGGCTTTGTACCTCAGCCCCTTAGTGCTAACAACTAGCACTCCTTCATGGTAAATTATAAGAATTAAATAAGTCCACACATGTAAAGAACTAAGAACAGCACCAGACCCACAGAAACCCAATCAATCTCTCTTTCCATTTTCCGGATAAGGAAACTGAGATTCAGAGAGGTTAAGTGATTTACCGAATCCAACAGATGATTATGAAAATCAAACCACACACCTGCTAGGAATACATGAGGCCTCCCCTGAAGGTACAGGGTGTGGGGTGTTATTCTGGGGGGCCCCCCCCCCCCCCCCCCCCCCACCCGCACGGGGGTGGACCTTGATGGTATTGTTTTGTTTTTG